>JBBPNX010000703.1:0-15133 GCA_038091155.1 Harrya chromipes
GCGGCGACGTAGACGAAACATCAGCGATCGCTTTCATGGCCTTGCTGAGCTCTTCGGGGGGACAGACCAGCTGGACCAACGAAACGTGTAATGAACAAAACAAAATAAAAAATCGAGAAAAAAAGTCGACAATCTGCTCACCTCCACCCCACGTTGTTGACCAGACTCTGATTCTTCCTGCCATTCCGCAAAGTCGATCGAACATACGTTCATGACGCGGTCCAGAAGCGTCTCCGTGTCGTCGCCGATCCGCACTTTGACGTAGCCTCGTTGCTGGAACATGAACTTGACTGGTGCCGAACGTGCCCTGTATTGCGTAGAGGAACGACGCATGAGCGTGTGTACACTCAACAGACGGTTCCAAAGTCATAACCACACACCTATAATACGACAACAGATCCTTGACCTGTTTCACTGTACGGTTCACATTGTCCGACCGACATTCTCTGTGAACTTGGACAGTCGGTTTCAGGGCAGAAAGAGGGGAACTCCCGACGCGTCTTTCGAAACGCGTGCTTACATGAGGAGACCAACGCTGCCATTATACAGCGCCTCGAATAACATCGCTTGGCCATGACTTTTGTTACGTTCCACCTGTCCGGCAAAGCAGGGAAGAGTGGACATAAAAAGAGGGGTAATGTTAGTACATGGGCAAATGACCGTGGTTATCCGCGCGTCTTTACCCTCGCCAGTGTGTTCTCAATGTTTTCCTTGGGCACGCCAGCATCGCGCGCGCGCCGGATAGTGGCCGCGAGCAAACTGTTCTCCTCTGGGTTGGTAGAACCGCCAGCTGGCGACAACGTGAGCCAAAGCCAACCATGAGACAAGGGACGAAGCACGCGCACTTTTGGCTGCGGAGGCAACTTCCTGCGTATGGCGGAACGCGTCGTCAAATGGATCGGGCGTGAATGGGCGGAAAGAGACGAATGATGTGGACCGGACTTACACGGGCGGCCTTGCCGTAGATTTTGGACTTTTTGGCGTCTTCTAAGCCTTTGCGGTGCTTGATTTTGGACCACTACGGACAATATGTCGACAGTCAGGGGAGATTCGGAGCAAGATATGAAGGCATGTAATACTTTGTTATGGCCAGCGAAACGCGTTGAAGTCACTGAGAATTGGCGCGACGGAAACGAAAGGTGTCTTTGTGTCTTTGGCAGAACATGTCCCACTGACCGGAGAACACGCCCAAACATGGAGCTCGCTGAAGAACACAAGGTTCAAAGTAGTCTAACAAGTCAACAGAGTCCGCGAATTGAAAGATTGATCCGTGGAAAACGTGTAAAAACTTCATGTACACTAGTCAAATATCTTCCGAAACGTTCCGTAGTACGTTGTGTTGCTAGTACTAAAGCCCGCAGATACGCCTGCGATAAGTACATATGTACAGAAGAAGCACGCCCACGAATCTAAGACGTCGAGATGTCAGCCTGCTTTGTCGATAACGTGTCATGTCTGAAAAGTGGTTGTCCCGAGTTGCGCTCTGCAGCTCGCAAGGCGGCAATTAGATCAAAGTGGAAGAACGGTGTCGCCTCGGTTAGAAGAGGTGCACTTTCTGACATTGATATACCTTCCCCCTTCACACGAGGCACAGAAGGCTGTGACGTTTCATGTGCTTCGAGATCTGTGGGTGTGGACCCCGAGGGTGCATCCCATGGAGCCTTAAACCCGTCGCCGTAGGTAACAACCGCTGCAATTTCGCGGGGCAGTCCAGCTGGCAGCGAGCCAGAGCCAAAGTCACCCGCGATCAGTGCTCGCTGGATCCACGGGGAAAGAATCGAGGCAAAGTGGAACTAGATAATGTTCAGTGAAAGGCGTAGGGCCTCAAAGACGGCTTTTACTGACTTCAACAGGTGCGGCGGTCCACCGTTCGACTTCGCTACGGGTGTCAATTAGTGCTTGTACAGCCGTAGTATCGATTTGGGACCTAATAGATCTACGTTATGAAAAACACGATCGAAGATGGCAACGAACTTACACTCCAGAAAAATCAAGGATGATAGCACGAAGCTGTGGCTTTGCATTGTTAGCTTCCCGGACTGCCTCGGCTGAAGCGTTGAGAGGACCCGGGTCATTCCAGGGACGATCCTGAAGTCTAATTGCGCCGACATCGATGCCGCGACGCATGTTTTCCTTCACGTAGTCGACAATTGTAGAATTAATGATTGCACAGTTGGGGTAGAGGTAGCTCTCCTCAAAGCGGAAGATGACGATGCCAGGTGCAGGTGGTTCGATCTTGACTCCAGGGTTGGTGATGCCGTCGGGGCGAAGAGGAACAAAAACTTCTCGACTTTCACCTCCATTTTGGGGATTGTTGAGGGTAACTTTGCCAAGGAAGTAACCGCGAGGGTGAGCAATCCGGAGGAGTAACAGGGCCAAAGACGCAGAGATCGAGGTATAAATACCGTTTTCGATAGTGGAGAAAACGGTGACTAAGACGGCTGCAAGCCAGATGAAGAACTCTAGAGGTGATACGCGCCAGTAGGTATATACTTGAGCAGGCGGTGCCACGAGATCAGCCACAGCATGTATGATAACTGCTGAGAGACCGGCGGTGGGGATCCAATAGAATGCTGGCGTGAGGCCATACAACGCGACGATGACCACGATAGCAGCTGCTATACCACTAGCAGGAGTGCGGACGCCTGACTTGGATTGCAATGCCGAACGAGAGAAAGACCCGGTAGCGGGATACGCATGGAATATGCTCCCGATAGTGTTTGTGACACCTATGGCAATCAACTCTTGGTTGGGGTTGATTTTGTAATTATTGACTCTGCCGAATGCTTAAGAAATGTGGATCAGTACTTTATCATCTGCATATATAAGTTCAAACATACACTTTGCTATGGCAATGTGCTCCAACAAAAGGATAATGGTGGCTACCGGCAGTTGGGGAGCAAGAGCGCTCACCAGTTCGGGGTCGATCGAAACAGGACCAACGTTTTGGAAACCCCTGGGGACATTCTGAAGAACCTTGATGGGATATCCGGACTTGGTTTTGCGGTCGCGGCAGTATAACCAGGCAGCAATAGTCAAGATCAAAATGACAAACGCATTCCTAGCCACCATCAAAGAGAAGAAGAGCCGACCTAACAGAAGTTGCGTGAGTGATTGGGATGCAGCACAGACACTGATCGCTCACCATAGCGAGGATAGCGTCGTTGAAGTTTCTGAGTAGTTATGCGAATAACATAGAGTGCGACGAGGCCCGATAAACCCCATGCAGCATCGAGCTTGGTTGTTGGTAAGCCCTTGAGGAAATTGATGACGACCTGGTATACTGGAGCTCTGGTACTGTCGATACGAGGTAAGAACGATGATAAGTGAGTTGTCAAAGTTATGACTGACCTGAAGCCGGAAATGCCCATCAAGCCAGGAAGCTGTGATACGACGATGTTGATGGCTGAGCCTGTCATAAAGCCACTGACGGCGGGTGCAGGAATGAACTCGACAAGCCAACCAATCCTGAAGAGCCCGATTGCGAGGACGATGAAACCACAAATGAATGCTACCGCGGTTGCTATCTCTGGTGCCTGCCATTTGCCTGGGAATTTGCCATCGACGAAAGCGATGATCTGAGCGGTAGTGAGAGACATTACAGCGACAGGACCAATGGATACGTCCTTTGATGTAGCAAAGAACTAGCGATGGTATTAGCGGAAATGAAACGTTTCAACAGCCAAGTGCGTACACAGTACATCAAAGTTCCAACGAAGGACGAATACAAGCCATACTGAGGAGGAAGGGTAGCAAGCTGGAATGGGGAGGGTGAGCGAAATGGAGAGGCCAGAGATAGAGATGAATACCTGGGCATAAGACATTCCTTGCGGGACGAGGACAATACCGACGGTCAAACCGGCGATGAGATCACCTGTTAACCAGCCCACATCTGTGCTGATACGTGAGTGGTAGTTACAAAGGGCGTCAGTGTAGACATACTATATCGAGTAATCCAACCTAGGATCGGAAACAAGCTGCTGAGGTAATCAATTAACTAGGGGATGGTGAGCAAAGTGAAATATTTCGATAGTAAAGCACTAACAGCATGCCTGGGATCCTTGAAGTGGCCCTTGACCCATGTCGAAGAGGATACGATGGGTACGCTATCCTCAGGATCACCTATGATTTTCCTTCCAATGCGCTTAGCAGTGGACGTCATGACCAGACCGAAAGCGGAGAGAGTGCGGGGAGAGAGTGGGCGGTTGAAAAGGGAGAAGAAAATGTAGGTTTTATCTGCGTCTGAACGGGGAATGATCCGAATCAAGAGAAGGGAACCCAGCGGAAACAGGGCCGGGAGTGGAGTACTTGAACTATCAGCATGGGAGGAAAGCACGCCATTACTGCTCAAGTTGACGAGAAGACAATGAACCATATCGAGTAACTTTTAACAAGTCATCAATCAACAGGGTTTATTCACACCGAGCTCTCTTCCTCTCCTGACGGTTTGTCTATCTCGCGCCACCCGTCAACCAGCGGCGTAAGGAGGCACGTCAATGCTACCATTGTGGACTTACTTTTGACGACTATCGCTTGATAGATTCATTTGTCCATGTGTGAGATAGTCCGCCGTGCGTGTGATGTGTTTTGGAGAAGAAATATATCATTTGAGAAAAGAGTCGCGAATGACACACGTGCCAATCTCGGCTGCATGCTCAACGCCGGTGTGCACTGCGCTGACCGCCACCAGTACCACGAACCACTGACCTTGTCTTTTCTTCTCTTGTATTCTTCTTCACGACTACTAGTAATGACAACTCATCCAAAATCTGTTCCTCTCGTCGCTCCTGGTCACACTCGTCCCGTCACCCATCTTTCTTTCTCCCCCCTCTTCGACGACAACACCTACTTGCTCCTCTCCAGCTGTAAGGATGGTAGTCCTATGCTCAGAGATTGGACCGGAGACTGGATTGGCACCTTCATCGGTCACAAAGGCGCCGTCTGGTGTACAAAACTCTCCCCAGATGGTGCAAGAGCGGTATCAGGTAGCGCCGATTTTACGGCGTGAGTCCCATAGAATTTCTAAATTGTCATCCCCACAACTCATCCCACGACGTATCCACCCATCGATAGCAAGATCTGGGATACCTACACGGGAGACGCACTCCACTCTTTCCCCCACAACCACATCGTTCGAACAGTCGCTATTTCAAGGACTTCCTCTCATATACTAACTGGCGGACAAGAAAAAAAGGTCCGCATCTTCGATCTATCTCGCCCGGATGCAGAAGCGGATCTACTTGGAGACCCTGGAATAACTCCACATGAAAAGACTGTAAAAAGCGTTGTCTGGGTCGACGAACAGACTGGTGTATCCGCTGGTGAAGATGGGATCATAAAGTGCGCGTCTTCCCCGCAGCTTTGAGCCACGTTTACAAGTATTCATCGGTCCCTAGGTGGTGGGACCTACGGACCCGCAAGCCCGCCACTTTCCTTACCTTCCCTAATCCGATCACGTCCATGGAGCTTTCCGTGCAGACGAAAAGGCTTGTGGTTACTTCAGGAGAAACCGTGGCATTCATACCTGCCCTGCCAAGCCCAGCGCCAACTCACAGTTTGCACCTCCCATACTCACCATCGTCCGCTTCTATCCATCCGATCCTACATGATCGTTTTGTCACGGGAAATCTCGCTGATGAATGGGTTCGAGTACACGGCATGAGCGGGGAAGAAAGGGAGGTTTTGAAAGGTCACCATGGTCCTGTGCATTGTGTCGAGTTTAGCCCGGACGGTGAAGTGTACGCAAGTGGTAGTGGTATGTGCTATTGTCTGCATGTCATGTTACCCGTCTGATCAAAATCACGTTAACTCTTGTAATTCATCTACCCTTTCAGAGGACGGTAAGTGCGAAGTCCCCCATGCCTCGATAAAGCTGAACCTTCTGTCATGACACAGGTACGATCCGGCTGTGGCAAACAACTCCCGGAAAGGCTTACGGCCTGTGGCAAGGTAACGCCAACGGCGGTTAGGAGCGCGACATGTGGAACGTGGTAGCCCTGTGTGGCGCGGTACATATTCGCACATTTCTGTTTCATTGGCGGAGACTTGACGGGTAGATGAACTAATTGTAATATCCAGAGGGCACTCAATATCAGCTAGCATACATACCACAATGAGGCGACTGCCTTGATGGCCTGGCCTCTGCCGTTACCATATACCTGAAATGATTCATCACACCACATCAAGTTCTCCCATGTGCAACACAATACGTGCGTGAGTACTTGAGTCTCGGTCAAGTCCAAGAGCCACTCTATAGCAACTTATCACACAAAAACGTTGTTGCGTTCCTGCCCAGCTGGGAATTCCGTCACAACATTAAGGTCAATGTCATATTACAAACCTTTGGGAGTTGCGACCCGTGGGACCCCGAAATTGACTCGGAGAACAGACAACGGGAGCCTCTTTATCAGCAATGTCCCGCGAAGCTCAGGCTTGGTAAGTGTCGTGTGCCTCGCTTATGAGTGTGTTGCCAGGGTCGCTTCCAGACCCGGTAGGGTAGTAACCCGACCCACCGCCTCCAAGAACCGGCCGCCCACTGGCACAGTATAACTTATACTCTGACACAAGTAAGGGACCAATACGATGCGTTTGTCAACGTCACGGGCGTCCTGCTCGGCTCCGAGGACAAAGAGCCATTAATATTGTCAGTGACGCGCTCAACTTGTCGCGCCCTACGACCTGAAAGTTGGATCCCGAATATGGGCACGTTCGGACCCACTCCCGCGAAGGACGTCGGAATCCGTTTATCCAGCACACATGCGTCGCATATACTAGACGACTGCGCACGGGGCCTGAGCCACGCAATCAAAGCATTTACTGGACCGCCCTTGGCAACGCCCCGTCCAGCATTCAGGTGTGAACGAAGCTTCAGGGACTCGTACAATCAACATCGTCTCCAATTCAACGAAGCGCGGAAGCGGCCTTGCAAGTTTGAATTGAACCCTGTGCGCACACCACGACAAAAGATCTTTGGACGAGTTTCATTCCGAGTGATAGGACCCTCACATGCGCCGCGTTGCGCTCGGAACTCGCCCCGAACCAGTCATAAAAGAGCAACGATTGGATCGGATCGTGCCACGATGTTCTAGTATTTGTCGAAGCAACGCTAGAAGTTGAACTCAGCCCAGGCTGCATGCATACCGCAACCGGAGATATTGAGCTTTGCTGCGCAAGATAGGGCCCTCCTCGATCTTCAGTGGTTGGTGATATTGGCCTTAAAATAGCGACTACGCTCACTATTCCTGGCACTTGCGCAGTCGCGTTTCAAATAAAGCAGATGCCAGTGGCTGGACACACAGACTATCGGGCAGGCTGGTCTCCGGACCGAAGATGATGCATTGATGATGGATGATGGGAATGAGGCACTTTCACGGGAATCACATCAACTTGAACCCCCAGTACCCTGGAGAGTACCCTGAGGAACTGGACAAGTACAGAATCACATTCCGAGGCCAGAGGCAGTGAATGAATTGCAGTATTGCGAGCCACCGTGTAAGCAAGTCGGGATTTGATTGTCCTGGCGGTAACTTGAAGAACCACTCGTGTGTCCGACCGACAAGGGCATTAGGGTACGTTCTCCGCAGAACACTGCACAAATCACCTCGATCATCATGCCAGGAGGCAGCGCCGAGTCCTTTGATCGAGCCTATATGAACGCTTGAGCGGTGATTGTCGAGTACCAGTGGGAACTCGGTCACCGTGACAGTGGCATACTCGATGTTCTAATCGTCGGAAATTGCGCCCAGCTAAACTAGTACATACCAGCATCTGCCACGACGTGACAGGAACGCGGATTTTTGCGGATCCAGTCGATGAGCACTGTCGTGCCCTGAAATGCCTCCGAGGTGACCGATTCGATCATCGTCCATGTCCACAAATCCAGAGGTAAATCATGGCATTATTGGCATTGATTCCAGTACTACTAGCGCGAGTCGGCGCCATCTGACCACAATGATTGACTTTCCATTATAGGACATCGATGGCTGGTACATACCTATAAGCGAATCATCCTGTCGCATCAGAATCCCTAACCAACTCGTATAAAGTCAAGTTCAGGAGTTGTGCCTACAGAGCCGACCAAACAGTCACGTCAGCCACCGCCTCCATGACGGTAACAATGAGTGGCTTTGTTAAACGGCATGCCGTCAATCGATGTGGAAATAAAGATCGAACTCGTGGCTCGATGGGGACCCGTTTAATAACGAATGACACCAGTGACGAGAGACGTGAATTAGAGTTCCCTTGTGCGCACTGGCAGCGCAGAGATGCGGAGAGCTGGGCGAACCAAATTGTTGACCTCGCTCTTGAATAGTTGATTGGAGCGTGACTAGTGACTCGTATCAAATAGACTCTGGGAGGACGAAAGCTCAAACTGTGGCCAGTCTAATGGAGAAATACCGCACGATTGCATTTTCCACTCGAATTCGGCGTCGGTCACTGTTCCGTTTATACGCTGCGACACACACGGCTCATTGCGAGGGTTGACGCTGTGGTTGGTCTCTGGCTTACATATGAGTCGCATTTTCACAAACATTTTTTCTGTGCCTGGTGGATAAGCATGTGCAGGAAGACAGTATATGGATTACCTCGCAAGAAGCATTCGAGTTGGGGGCGGATATAAGGTGATCTGATAATTTGATTACCACCCATCCGACATCTTCGGTGTATCTTCCACTGATCATTCACAATGGCGTCCCCGTAAGTGGCACCGTCGGCTAGTCGGGCGGGTTTTTCACGATGTAGAGGACCCCCTTTCACTGCGCGCCCAAAAATCTTTGACGAATTTGCGCCCATAGATCGTTTCGGACTTGCCTTGGGCGGTAACAACCCGAGGGGGCTTGGACTCGAAATGGCGCTCGCATTTGCTGAAGCAGGTGCGAGGGTAGTTTACATATACTGCATCGATCTACATCAGGAGCACGTGAGCAAGTTAGGGAACGGATCAACCTAGACTGGAGTACGTTAGTGGCGACGTGAAGAATCAGGAATTGTTATCGAAGAAAGCGGAAGAAATTGGGGACAAGGAACAACGATTCAGTTTTTGTATTGCAGCCAGAGGTAGATTGCTTTCCTGCACAGGTGTTCCGAGTCAACGTTCAAAGATGTGCGCAACAAGATTTGGTGCACTGCGTAGGTGACGAGTCGAGTCACGCGTCACGACGGACCGGTGTTGCACAGAGGGTCGGCAGATGGCCCGGTTTGGCCGAGGTGGGAGCATTATGCGTCCGTCTCTGGAAGCATCACGAACAAGGCAGCTTAGCAGGTGCAACAATGGGTACGACACCACGCAGGACCACGTACGCATGTTGTACAACACACCGTGCTACAGATGGCACGGAGCATGGCATGTGAACTCGGGCCGAAGGAAATTCGGATGTTGCCTGGTTACGTCTGCGCGCAGTAAGCAGGTAATCATGGAGTGGTCATATGTCACAGCTGACATTGATCACAATGACGCTTTTGGACAGACCGTCCAGTGAGAATTCGCTTGGTCGCATTGGGCGACCTATTACTGAAATAACAAGATGCAGGGCGACGTGGCTCACATCGAACGCGTCTGGCGTCTGTACTGGAAGGCGCGTGTTTTTTGTATTCCGACTGACATTACGACTGGCATTGTGGTGGACGGAGGGCACGTCGCATGGTAGGGAAGGTCACATGCTGTGAATGACCGTCCCTCGGCAAACGACGTAGAGGCAAGGCGATTGAAAGTAGTAAATACGTGACTTTGAGAAACCATGATTAACTTGAAGGTCAACTTGGAGCACCTCCAAGCTCCAGCCAGGGCCGGGGGACCGACACCAAGTCAGACAACGAACGTCCCAGTTTGCAACTTGGACATGACAAGCGATTCCACATCCTTTTGCAGATTCAACTAATAACATCGTTGACAAGACTCAGCATCCTCCTTCGAGCCTGGAAGCCGATCAGCGCTCATGTCATATACGCACATAAAGAGGCAAATACCAGCACATGCCTGGCGCAGTTCGGTAATCTTCCAATGGCGAAGATCTGATAACAGCCGGAGATCGGCGCAACAGCTAGTACGCTTTTGTTCAGAAAGAAAGTTTAGTGTAAACTTTCTTTCTACGACTCTTTACGTACCATACGCCTTCACTGCGGCGATAACAAGTTCCCCTGGCGTTCATATGTGGCAATAAAGGTCAAACTCTGACATTGACATCACTGGCGAGGGACGAGAATGTAAAAGCGTCCTGTGCAGCACAACGAGTTGAACGAACCGAGTTGAGATGCTGTCGCTCACGAATGGCAGGTTGTAACCTTGATGCGACTATGACAGAAGGATTCTGAGACCCACTGGCATGTCTTGTTGGCTCGCTAGGTACTAGCACATGGTACTTGTTCTGGACGTGTTGCGATGTCGAAGTTGATTCGTTGTTCATGTGCCAACTGTTCTGGGAAGAAACTGGTCAGCTGGACAAGTATGCGCAGGGAGAACGGAGAGTGAATTCCCACAAGATGAGTTCTAATATGAATGGGTACATATCTCGTGACTCGATAAAATTGACCAGCAACCATCGTTCATCCCTGTGTCCCTCTTCCACTGATCATTCGTGATGGCACCCGAGTAAGTGATGCTGACGGCCAGTTGAAACGAGTTCTTCACCACATGGACAGAAAAATCGCTCAATCCGTATCTCCCCTCGCCCCGTTGGGTATTGAAGCAGCACTCAAAGCAAAAGAGGATCCCTCCTTCGTCCCGCGCCCAAAGATCTTTGACGAGTTTGCACTCACAGACCGTGTTGGGCTCGTCTCAGGCGGTAACAGAGGTATTGGCCTCGAGATGGCGATCGCATTCGCCGAGGCGGGTGCAAGGGTGGTATACTGTTTTGATCTGCCACAAGAGCCATCAGACGAGTTCAAGGCGTCTCAAGCATATGTGAGCAGGTTGGGGAACGGATCGAGACTGGAGTACTTTAGTGCCGACGTCAGGAATCAGGACCTGCTGTGGAAGAAAGCAGAGGAGATTGGAGACAAGGAACAGCGATTTGACTTCTGTGTCGCAGCCGCGGGAATCGGGAAGCCAGAAATAGATTGCTTGGAGCATCCTGCACAAGACTTCAAAGATGTGAGCGTACCAGATAGGATTCAGCGTACTGATTGACGGTGGCTGCGTGTAGGTGATAGAGGTGAACACGATTGGAGCGCTGTTCACGGCACAAGCAGCTGGCCGGCAGATGGCCCGATTTGGTCGTGGTGGAAGTATCATACTGATCGCGTCCATATCTGCAAGTATCACGAACAGGGTGAGCAGGCACGACAATGGGTACGAGCGGGACTGAGTATCGCAATTGCGCAGGACCACCCATGGGTGGCGTACAACACGTCCAAGTCTGCTGTGTTGCAGATGGCGCGAAGCATGGCATGTGAGCTGGGGCCGAAAAAGATTCGAGTGAACACGCTCTCACCTGGCCCTGTCTACACACGGTGAGCGGGTCATTTGGTATAGGTGTATGTTGGCTGACGTTGTGACCTTGCTCAGGTTGACTGCGCCGTATCTGGACAACCCGTACTGGCATGAAAGGTGGTGCAATGAGAATGCGCTTGATCGTATCGCGCAACCTCACGAGATGCGGGGTGTGGCAACGTGGCTCGTGTCGGATGCATCCAGCTTCTGTACTGGAAGCGAGTACGTGTTTCTCGGATTCTGATTGAGATGTCACTGAGGTGTCACGTCTTCTCAGCATTTTGGTGAGCGGAGGGTACACTATATGGTAGAGGTAGTTCACCTGTATGATTTCATCTTCAAAAGGTGTGACCATGTGATACTTGGAATTGTGGCTTGCGAGGACGACGGTGGAGACTGAGACACCCGTGCAGGGTCGCAAAGTGGGAACTGTGGGATAAAGGAGAACAGTCGAGATTCGATATATGATCTACTGGGGAGGCATCTGTATCATTTCTCTGTTCGCTTTTTGAGGAGGTCGGCCCAAGGTGCATAAGGCTGACACCACGCCGAGCGAGCGCGACGCGCTACTACGAAAGCGTGGACGTTAGAGGTTGGAAGGATTGGGACGAGTATTCAGGCGATCTGCGTGGTGAAACGATCGCATAGGACGGCTTCCATAGTCGCTATTCGGAGTGTCCCAAACCGAGAAGAATAACAGCAACGACGGCGATATGAATACGTTACGCGCCAAGTCGAGGAGAGCCAAAAAAAAAAAAAGGGACTAAAATATCACTGGAAGTGACGAGAAACGCAGGCGGATGGGGGGTGTACAAACCAGTGGTGCCCGGACAACCATCCCAGGGCGCAACCAACCATGCCGTCGAGGCGAGCAAAAAGGACCGGAACCCGCTGTCTGTCAGGCCAGCAGGCGATCAATGGTATACACTAAGTCAACGTTGGCACCGATACGTATCACTTCTGGCGCATCGAGTAAGTCACGTACGGACCGGAGGTAACACCAAAACTTACCTCCGACCCAGTAGGGTGCATTCTGGTGGAGAAACTGAAATCGTACCGTCGAGGATGATTGCTCAACTAATCTCAAGTTTTGAATGCATCGTGGTACATAGAAGATCACGTATATCATTCCAACGTTAAAGTTGAAGATACATCCGAGTGTATCGCAGTGGCCTGGGGGTGGCCATTTTATCAAAGTTGACGCGTTGACGTTCGTCGGGGCCACTCCAGTGTCACTTGTAAGTGTAATAGTGAATGGCTAGCGAAGAGTTGCACTCGGAGAATGGCCATCAGGCTTGCGAGTCAGCTACTCAATCTCGTGTAGTTTCCAGGCTTGCCAAATCGTGGCACCGAACCCCCGATTCCAACGTGTGGGAAAGGACGGAGTTCGCCGTCGAACGTGATGCATCACTAATCCATAAATGAGCTTCTCTTTGACGAATACTTGATGGACGCAGGGAAGTTTCGATGATATGAACGGGCCGGCACTGCTTGCAAAGTCGACACATGCTCCAATGAAGAATTCCCGACATTGAAGTCTTCGATTCGGTCGTTAAGTTGGTCATCATGTTTTATGTGCTAGCTGATCTTGGAAAGAAACCGGTCAGCTGGACATGCATGCGCAGGGAGAACGGAGTATGGATTCCCCGGATTAAGGGTTCTAGGACGAGTTGGATATCATGCGACCCAATAAATTTGACCGGAAATCATCGTTCGTCTTGGTGTCCCTCTTCCACTGATCATTCGTAATGGCATCCAACAAGTAAGTGACACTGGCGCCCAGTTGAGCCCTATGTTTCACGACGCGGATAGTAAAATGGTTCAATCTGTATCCCCTCTTGCCCCGTTGGGCATCGAGGCAGCACTCAAGGCGAAAGAGGATCCCTCCTGCGCCCCGCGCCCAAAGATCTTTGACGAGTTTGCGCTCACGGACCGTGTTGGGCTCGTCTCAGGCGGTAACAGAGGTATTGGCCTCGAGATGGCGATCGCATTCGCCGAGGCGGGTGCAAGGGTGGTCTACTGTCTTGATCTGCCACAGGAACCATCGGACGAGTTCAAGGCGTCGCAGGAATACGTGAGCAGATTGGGAAATGGATCGAGACTGGAGTACTTTAGTGCCGACGTCAGGAATCAAGACTTGTTGTCGAAGAAAGCAGAAGAGATCGGGGACAAGGAGCGGCGATTCGATTTTTGTGTTGCAGCCGCAGGGATCTTGAAGCCGGCGGCGGATTGCCTGGAGTATTCTGCACAAGAATTCAAAGAGGTTAGTGGGTATAGTGGGTATAGTATGAAGACAGGATTCAGCGTGCTGATTGACGACGGCTATGTGTAGGTGATAGATGTGAACACCACGGGAGTGCTGTTCACGGCACAGGCGGCAGGCCGGCAGATGGCCCGGTTTGGTCGTGGCGGCAGTATCCTAATGATCGCGTCTATATCGGGCAGCATCACGAATAAGGTGAACAAGCACATCGAATGATGATGGGTACGCGCGAGACTGATTATTGCTAAGGACCATGCATGGGTAGCATACAACACATCCAAGTCTGCTGTGTTGCAGATGGGACGTAGCATGGCATGTGAACTTGGGCCGAAGAAGATTCGAGTGAACACACTCTCCCCTGGTTACATATACACACAGTGAGCAGATAACTATGGTGGCCGTGTATCAACTGACATTGTAACCATGATTAGGATGACTGCGGCGTATCTGAACAAACAGCCGCACTTGCTAGACAAGTGGTCGAACTTGAAGCCGCTTGGTCGTATCGGGCGACCTGACGAGATGCGGGGTGTGGCAGTGTGGCTGGTGTCGGATGCGTCCAGCTTCTGTACCGGAAGCGAGTGCGTGTTTCTTGTATGCTAATTGAAATCCGGCTGAGGTGTCTTTTCAGCATTGTAGTGGACGGAGGATACACTGCATGGTGAGCAACTTTGATAGGTCAGGTGTATGAATATGGTGTGCCTGTGTGATAGGCTATTGAATACATTGCTGAGTTGAGAGCCTTCTGGGTTCATCGCTGTTCGCACAAACTTGTAAATTGGCATGAGCGAAGGTGAAACCATTTAAGCTGAACCACGACTCACGGACCGTATAGCGTCGCGAATCTAATCGAGGTCGAGCTGGCACTGGCGCAGGGCAGCGTGCACACGCCAATTCAAGGGTGAAAATGATATGATCATCCAGTATCTGAGACCAGCAAGGTGCAAGAGATGGTCATTGATTCAGACCGTGATGCCGGAGGCAAGTCGCGACTCCTTCATGGTATAGAAGGCAATTGCTCACACCGGTGACATCTAAGGACACGGATGACTGGTAACACGAGGCCTCCTAAGTTAGTAAGGTAGCTCAGAGATAACTGACCGAGAGTGGCGTGACAGTTCAGGCCGCCGCAAAGTTGACGTTGACGCGGCTGGGACCGTTCAGTTTCCTCCTATCAAGGTGTTCAACAAAAGTATGTCACGACCTACTCGCTCAATTACTCGACTGGCAGGCCCGGTGAAAGCATAGTTGAATACTCGGACGTTGAACTGGAACAGTGTACCACGGCCGCCGGTGAGCATCGTTCTTCATTTGCTCGTCATCATTTCGTGTAGTCTGAATCGTTTCTATACTTGTTACTCGGCGGGCTAAATCCTCTTGTCAAACCAAGGTCCGTACGAAGATACACACCTGACATGGAAAAGGAGGTAGTCCGCCGCCGA
>JBBPNX010000704.1:0-15126 GCA_038091155.1 Harrya chromipes
GTAGTTACCGTTCATGTATTGTACTTTAGTCTTAAAATCCCTTTTCTTTGCCCACTGTTTGTTCGTACGAAGACAGCGTTCAACCCGATATCAAGAGCAGGTTTGTTTGTTTGTTGTAGTCCTGACATTATTTTAAGACTCCCTCGCTCTTCCCGTCGGTTGAACGTTGTACGCGCATCACGGTAGTCGCCCGTGCCCGGATATTTCGACTTTCGGCATTTCAGGGATCGTTGCCCCCTGCCTCTCCTCTCGCCCTTGGACGCCTCTTCGGTTGTTCTTGGTACGGTCCGTCGTATAGCTAGTCGGAGCTCTTGGAATTGCCATCCGCTTGGAATCGTTTCCACCTCTGCTTGAGTAAAGCCGTTATCGCTTCGTGACAGCGACGAGTAGAGCACTCGCTAAGCGTTCGTTGTCTTGCTTGTCGAGACTCGGGTAGTACCACCTCACGGTATAACGTTGCTTTCCCGATAGTGCACTACGGGCGTAACTTAACGTACGTTAAACGTTAGCGTAAGGGGAACCGATAACCCCTACTGTTCGCGTGATTACAGTTATCGTCACGTCGGTATACCACCGTTATTTGGTATTTACGTCGAAGCCAGACGTTATTCCGGTTCCCTCCCCTTTTCACAGCACGCCATTCGTACAGTGCCCCGCTGTAGGATTAGATTCGGAGATACCAGTTTAGAAGATAAGAAGCTCGTTCAGTCAACGTCATGACTGCCTTCCTTGTCGCTGAGATTATCGCGCTTGGATTCCTTTTGTGGATTGGCCCGATAGCCGTTCACTGCCTTTGCGCTCTAGTTGCGCGCCCCGCCCGTGTTAGCGAGATAGCACGCCCCGATCGAAATGAAAGACCCCTGGGACCGCTGAGGCCTAACCCGCCCCCGGTTGACGATGGATCTCCTCTGCTCTTGGACGGCATGGGATCTAGTAGTCAGACAATTGGTCAGACAGAAGAAGTAGATCACCCCTCCCCTCGCGTTGAGCTGCTGTGCGCCAGCGAGGTTCCTGTGGCTATGCTTCGTAATGAAGAAGTCGCAGAAGACTCTTTTAGAATTGCAGAGTATAAAGAACAACCTTCGTCTAGCTCTTCCGAAGTAAAAGAGAAGATGCGGTCGGTTAGCATTGGCTACGACATTGACGTGGAAACTGAGTACGAAGCGTCTACCAGCGGATCAGATGACAGCCCGCTGCCTTCCTCTCCCTTGGCACACGAAAGTTCAGATTGGAACGAGTACCCCGATTTGGATGCCGAACCCCACACTTCCCCCGATTCCCAGTTTCATGATATTCCTGCCGAAACCCCGATTGGATCGTCAGTTAACTACGATTACTCGCAAGAGCCATTGGAAGAGTACGAAGATGAGTCAGATAACGAAGAGTCGGACGACCTTACGATTACACCGCACAGTCGCGCAGAGTCGCCATCTTTCATGGAACGAACTGAGGACGAAAACGACTGCCTCCCCCCGCCTGAAAGAGAGTTTACGTTTTTGGGCTTCACTTTTAAGTTCAGATTCGAAGAAGAACTATTCGATCAGCTTCGCGACTTAGAACCCTCGATACCGAAGATCTTGGAGATTCGAAAGTTGCACTCCGCGAAGTCCGCCGGACGCGAACGAAAGAGGAAGGAAGGAACCCAACCCCTTCCCGCTTCGTCGGAGTTACCCGAGACGATGGACGTAGATACCGATACGAGAAAGGTTGGTAACCCCTCGATGTCGAAGGCCCAGAAGAAGGGCAAAGCACTAGCAGTAGAGTGGAAAGCCATTGGTCCGATCACGGCAGCAGAAGTGGGAGCCTATTTCAGCAGCTCCTCGCCGAAGGATTGGGATCGATCGGTGATCCAAGGAGTTAAGAAGGGTCTAACAGCCCGAACGAAGACAAAATGGGTAGAACGGTCCGGCGTACCGTATGCCCAGATTAGTGGAAACGCCGCCTGGTTGATGTACGTGCCGAAGATAGAAGATTTCCGAAGACGGGTGATTGAGGCCGCACATTTAGTCAGCCCTCGTCACCGCGGAATTAAGAAAACGGTGCAAGCGTTGATCGCACTTGGAGTCTATTGGCCCGAGATCCGAAAGGACGTGGTAAGACACGTTAAAATCTGCACAGGTTGCCGGAAGAAGCCAGTGACCTACCCTCGCACACAGAAGAAGGAGATTAGAAGCGAAGATCCTGAGGGTGACGCTGAGATTGAATTTGGAAAAGAAATGCCGGCCAGATTAGCGAGACCGGAACCCCTTTACCCCGCCGATAGAGAGTTTGCGCCGGGTGGACTTCTTCATGAAGCCCCGCAGACAATCGAACCTTTAGTTCCAGACAAGCCGCCAGTTAGGAGCCGATATTCTTGGAAACGTGATTACCGCGAGAAGCAAGCCGCTGAAGCCCGTGCGCGCGCTGAAGAGGTTGCGGAAGCACAGAAAGCGTTCGATGATTATTGGAGGCCGAGTTTAGAGCCGTCGATTGAAGATCTCACTCGAGAACACTTCGGAGAGAAGCCGGAGTTGGTTCAAGAAACGGAGATGACGGTAGAAGAAGATCCGCTCAGTAGCTGGGCGCCACCGATGGTATATGAAACCGGAGGTAACGGAGATGCGATAGTGGATGTAGAGATGTCAGGTCCCGCGGAAGTAGTAGATGAGTACGCGATGGATCTCTCCCGGTTGGAGTTCAACCGCCCCGCGAATAGCATTCGGAAGCTTTATAGCTTCGATGTTGCCGAAGATTCAGATGAAGATTCCGATTAGGTTTAGCTCAACTCAAGAGTAGCTTATGATTCCGGAGATTGGGTTTGACCCTGGAAGGGAGATAGCGGACGTAGAAGTTCGATTTCCTTTTGTGTTGTTTTTGAGTTGTTTTCGTTTTTGATTTTGATCAGACACTCTAGTTTAGTTTAGTGTTTCGCTCGTGCGGACACTTCGCCTTGGAAGGGAGATAATGTCAGGATTTCAAAACCTTGATATTACCTTAGCATACCCTTGCCCCGTCCATTCCTTATTTAGACATGTTCTAGTCCGATTCCAGTTCTAGACCATACGTCATTCCATTACGGTGATAGCCGAACAGTTATTTCATAGATCGCAGCATAGGTCCAGATCCTTACGTAGCTATGACGTAGTTACCCTTAGACCCGCTGACGCGTACACTTACCTTATATAGGCATCAGTCATTCTTCAGACTTCTTTGATGTTCTATCCCTTTTAGTATATATAGTAGTTACCGTTCATGTATTGTACTTTAGTCTTAAAATCCCTTTTCTTTGCCCACTGTTTGTTCGTACGAAGACAGCGTTCAACCCGATATCAAGAGCAGGTTTGTTTGTTTGTTGTAGTCCTGACAGATACATAGCTACATCAAGTACAGTATCCACACACGCAGCTAGTGTCCTTGGCCGGCTCGCATCTTCGTGAGCCGGTCATCATACGCGCGAAAGTCCGTGTATATATTTGTGTGCCTTCTGGATCCACAAATTCAGAGGATAATGAGTGCTGAGATCTTGAGAACGTATCGCCTGCAGTCGTAGGACCAAGTCCGATTTCATTCACGTACAAAACTAGAAGAGACAGACATATTCCGATTTTTCGTCTGAGATCACCGACTACCTCGCTGGCCATTCAACCAAAATAATTATACGCCAGCGATGTCGGCCACCCGTCCGGGCTCAACAATGAATTCCCTTCGTTGACTCCTTGCATGTCATACATCAATCCTTGACATGTATTCAGTCACCAGCGCTCGTCGCAAAAAAGCCAACGTACCAAATGGGAACGCTGCCTCAATCCATGGGGTATTCTCCACAAAATCAATGATGGCGCTTTGAAATCTATAAATATCGGACATGGAAGCTTGACCGCCACTGCCGCTGAAATTCTGCGACAACGAGCATCACAATTGTCAGTACTCCGGTTCCGCGGTAGATTAGATACTTTACCTGATCGGCGAACTCGGTAACCCATATAGGCTTGTTATATGTTTCGTGTAGGGTTCTAGCGTGAGCAACGAATGCGCCAGGGTCGGTACCGTAGAAGTGGAACGCGATGGCGTCAATCTATTGTTGGGAGGGTCAACCAGCACTTCACCGTAGTGGTGACAGAAAACCACACCGTACAATCGGTGCACCCCTCGACAAAGGATTGCATCCAATCAAGTCCTGCTTGATCGTTCGTGCACGCCGGAGAAATAAGATAGTAACCTTTATACTTGAGCGGGTCTATATACTGCTTCCACAGCGAGATACCGTCCTCAGGGCTCATGTTCGATTGAGATGGCTCGTTTGGTCTAGGGGTGATCTCGTCAGAAAAGCAATCCAAACGTGTCATGAACGTACTCATTCATCCCGAGCACTTTGGTCGCATAACCTTGAAGCACCATATTCTTGAAATCGTCTGCCTGATCCCACCCCCATAGCATGGGGATACCCTCCAATCCAATATCAGATGTAGTAGAAGGCAGATACGGGCTCCAAGTATATAGACTAATGATTATGTGAGCATACGCATAACCACCCAAAAATGAACATGCGAACTAGCGAACTTTCGGACGCGCAAAATTCGCAAGGTAAGAAGCGTCACCGTTGGACCACGCCAATCCCCATTTCTTGGATACGCGAGTGGTGGCGGGATCTTCATTGGGCGAATATGACGAACTCTCTGGCACTTTCCCGCCATGGGAATGCTCAGATGCGTTGCAACGATTGGAGAGATAATGTCGCCCACCACGCTTGCGTTTCTCGCGCACGCTATGACCGAGAAGAGAAAAGCCCTTGGGTTCATCAAACGGCGGACTGATATGTTTTGCGTCGCTCTTGAGTTCTGCGGAAGTTCGACTCGGTACTGTGGCAAGGCAGAACCATAAAACGATAGAGGAGAAAAGAAGAGATTGCGTCATCTTGAAATCTTGTCGTTGGGTCCAGGACACGAGTCCCCGGGAAGAGCGTACTTTCTCGAACGACGCTGTCAAAGGTGAAAGGGTGAAAGAGTCCGGTGTTCGTTGGGAACAACTTCCATGTTGAACGCCAATGCGAACATGGCAGCAGCACTTGGAATTCACAGTGAAACGCAGTATCAGGATAAATCCAAGCAAGATCCCATGCTGTATCCTGGTATTCTCTATTGGAGGGTCGGTATAAGGTCGGCACTGGCGTAGACAGGGAGGAAGTCAGAGACCAAAAGTGGGCTCAGTCTCCAGTAACGGTCATAGCTGGAAATCGTCAAAAGGGTAGCCTAGTAGGAGCGTACGCGGAGCGGACCAAAGAAAGTAATACCCCTCAACTTGATATATCCATTCCGCTGCTCGTTGCAACTTAGTGCCAGGCTGAGGCCTCATGCACATGAGTCAGGAAATTAGAACGTTGGAGGCGACGGGCAAGGCAAAGAGTCTGACTGTTTCCTTTTAGTTCCCACGTGCGTTACTCTTCGTTTGCATACTTCGAGTCCAGCCTGAGGCGTGCAGGGAGCCCAGTTGAAAGCCACCCTCCAAAGTGAAGGCCTCCGAATATTTATTCTGTGTATATCTGAAGGAGCTGACTCCCGTGTCCCAGTTTGTTTGTCCTATCATTTCCTGCCGTCACGGTGAGAACGTCGTATCATGATGTTGTAATTGGACATCGCTCAGCGCTCAGCGCCGCACTTTGCGCCATCAATTCCACGATCAATACTGACACCCGAATAGAATAGGTACGTTCAATGATTCAAATTCATTGCGGTATTTCGGGGGCTAGGTCGACCTACATCGAGTTTTCTCGGTTCCAGAGTGGGACTGGCTTAGGCTCAAGCCAAGCTATTACCGCCATCATTATAACTTACTAACCAGCTGTGGGCCCTGAGGGCAGTGGCTTAGGTCACTTTGTCAAGCCCAGGTACTATTATGAAGCCAGGCTCGCTTCCTTACTCCGTAGATTGGCAATACTCCGTACCTGCAAGTCTAGAAGCAACCAACCTGTGTGTATGGGTCATACGAGTTAGTATCGCGTGGATTCAAGCTTCGGGATGGGCCCATCGCCGTGACCTTTTCCGTTGGCAGACTTAGGCGAACAATGGAGACAGGCGACATTAGATTTTCCAAGAGAGGCAACGCCGCCCATGCATTGATATCTCAGGCTTGGCAAGAACAACAAAAACGAAAATGAATGGTCATGCAAAAAAAGGTACTGCAGAGTCTCCGACTTGTCCCCGCGGCTTGACAGGAAGCGAAGCGTGCTTTCGGTTTAGTTCTTGGCCCTGCCTTGTAAGCGTCGTCAACGTAAGTTATATCCTGTCCCCTGTACCCAAACAATACTGAGGATATGGAATAAATATGATACCTGGTTTGAGAGTGACAAGAAAGCAGGGGAACGAAGGAGTTCGGTCTGTATGGGCGGATTCTGACATCCTCCGAGTCTGATCTACGTCCAAACCAGTGTTCACAGGGAACGTTGATTAGGATACCTTGATACCCCACTGCAATGATGTGGAGTAACCTGCCAAGAGCAGGCGGACGCCCATAATGTACATATCCATATGCAGTAAGTTACTCATTGGAGGGTCTACATATTCGGTGAACATGATGTTAACGAACGTCGAGAAAACGCCACAGGGGCCTAATTATGTACAACTTCAACGCTCTTGCGGCCAGGCTGTGCGCGAGAGAAGGAGATCGTGACGGAAAATATGGTTTTGTTTTCCCTTCTCAGGGATAGTACGCCCTGAGTGCTTCAACACGTTACATGCCACCATATAGCGAAATTGAGTACGATAGAAGGCGAGTCGCCGCATTATATAAAGGTTCGTGTTCATGAAACTACCCAGGCTAACGCGCATCAAATGTCCAATTTACTCCCCCCTCCTGCAAAATGGGTCCTTGATACCAAGCGCGATCCACCCGTGTATACTCGGTAAGCCCCGTAGTCGTCCTCAACATACTATCACCGGACTGACCACGGTTACTTGCTTAGACCTATGTTCGGTACTGAGCTTATGCTGCACAGACCATGGAGTCTCTTCGATGGGCAAGTATAGTACTCTCAGTTCACCAACACGGCAAATTTGACGAAATCTGAATTCACTGACTGACAGAGTTAATGAATGCTGCATGGGTATCAACTTTACCTCCTCGTTGGGGATAGAAGAGCTGAAAAAGCGTGCTCGCCAGGCTCTCGATAAACTCCGGTGGGGCTCTATTTTCTTAATCCTTGGTGGGCTAACTCAACGTCTGTGCCTTAGCTTTGTGTCTCCCCTGATTGCTTGCACTGCAGAGGAAGAGGACATCGTATCTCCGCGATGGGTATACACCCCGTCCGCAGATCGCGAAGCTTGGCTCAATATGACCTTTGCCGTTGAAGATCGAGGGACATCACTTAACCCAACTGAATTTATAAATACCGTCAGCACCAGACGGCTCCCTTACGAAGACGAGAACGGCAACTCTACCCTGTTCAGAGTTTATTTGCTTACAACATCGAAAGGGGCATACGGTCTATACACTCACACCCCTCATTCCATTATGGATGCGGATCCGTCACTCTATGGACTGAACATGATGTGCGAATGGATCTGTGGCAAGGGCATGGATGTCACGATCGTACCCTCGGAGGAGTGGAAGAACCTTCCGGTCGACCCAATTACTGCGACAGGAGGCCCGGCAAAAGAATGGGAGACGTCCGGAAAAAAACTATTGCAGGATGTTGTGGAGCAGAAGGCTCGGACCACAGTACGTTTTCACTCGTGTCTTCCCTGCTATCAAGAGTAATGACGTAGAATATCCTAGTCTTGTCATACCCTAGCTCGTCCATCTTTACCAGAGAGTGAACTCGATATGTCCGACCCGCCTTTACGTTTTATCGCGACTCTGTCAGAAGCACAGTCGGCTGCAATTACTGCACAGACGAAGAAGTTGGGTATTTCGGTTACGGCGTTATTCCTCGCCGCGAACGGTTTAGCGCACTTTACGACGAATCCGGTGCCTCCAGCGACCGAGATTGATTTTCCAAGTGATGCTGCAGCGTAAGTAATACACTATCCACTCTTTGACATAGGACGTGTCTAACTCTGGTTCATGACTCATTATCTGACTCGCAATGTTTTCAGTGTCTCCCTTGGACGTTATATGGAACCGTACGTCAATACAAAGACACGCGTCGGATCATCGTGCAGTCTGCTGCCAATCCGCCTCCCGATGGCTGGGCTATTGATGGAACGCACCGAAAAAGCAAGACTGATCGCTACGGCAAGAGCACTCCAAGAACTTTTTGACAAATATGTGGTTCATCCTTGCTTTCCTCAACTGGCATCCGCGCTTGCCATTATGCCGCCGAGCGTGCATGACAGGGCCATGATGATGGCGAATCCATGGCGGTGTGGATTTGTCAACATCGGCGTGGTGGAGAGTAGACTGACGACGCAACACGGGGATATCACCATTGAGAGTCTTTCCTTTGGAAATCGACAGCGGACAATGATGTGAGGCGTTCTTCGATGGCAGTTCTCGTTTCCGTTCTGACTCTTTTTTTCCCCATCTCACAGGAGTGTCCATGTATGGATGTTGCACTCGAAGTTTCACTTCCAAATTCAGGTGGGTTATTTCGAATGCCATCTCTACGTTGCTCTCATATCGTTGTGCCTTGTCTATGATGTTAGGGTGCTGCTGCTTGGGGAGAGGAATGCATGAAAAGGGTGTTGGAAGAGACAATGAGGATTGGATCCCTCGTCGCAAGAGATGCAAAATTGTGATGTTCAAGAACATATTTCCAATCTATTATACTCTTCTGTGTATTATGTCAATGTAGATAATAGTACTCGACACTGGAAAATGATATTCTGCTATGAGTCACTCAGTCGCTCAGTGGGTGTCTTCACGATATGCGCTCGACAACTAGTTTCCCCAAACCAGACCTGTATACTACGAGATCAGAAGAAAGTTGGTCTAATCATACCAAGCGATAGAATCCGGACGGATACAACTGCAAGACTCGATACAGCCCGCCCGCAAGTCGATGCAAGAGGCCTGCCGAGCATGCAAACCTAGTAACTTGTCGTCGTGGACTAGTACAGGAGCTCAGACGAACCCGCGGCCATAGTACTAAACTCCACTGGAGAGTACTGCATATGTAGTATGGAATTCCGGATGTAAATGGGCTCACTTCGCAATGTTCGCATCAACCATTTCGGACTCAGTGAACGGCACTTCGGCGGGATGATTTGATTAGGACCTTCAAGTTACTATGGCAGACCTCGATCACCGAAATCACTGCACTTCAATCTGTCTTGAGTCTGTCGACTCAGTATCAGAAAACCGTTCACCATCACATACCTTAAGTGCGACCCGTAGGGACTCCTCCCTCCCTGAAGCCCTCGTCTAGTCTGAGACACTGGAGTCAAGTCAAGCAGAGGTTCAGGGCGACCAACACTGTAGGCCTGTGCAATGTGGCTATTCCCAGGCACAAGCCCTATCATGATCATGATGAAGCCAAGCCTGTCAATGGCATACAAGTCCCGTAACATAGCCTAGTAATTCCTTTGGGCTCGGCGACCTGGATACAACGACAATTCGGATCGATTACACGCCGTCCTCCATGCGTACCGGGTCACGAGCTCACGTATAGGTACTGCCATTTGTCCTATCTCTCGCAATGACGAATTGAACCGCGTGAATTATCATGCAGGGATGATAGCCATTCATTGTTTAAATCATTTTTTGTTGCTCTCGAGTCACGTTGCACGCTGCTTCGGGCGATACTCATACCGAAGCTCGAACCATTCTGTGACTGCCGACTGCCGAGGGTATCGTGCTGCCAGTAGTGCATGGCATGACGGGCTTAGGTCGGGTGAGCCTGTCGTGTAACCTTTACTTGGATATAGCGGATTCAGAACGCATGACATACTCGGAACTCGCGTTCCATTCTATCCAGTGCAAGCGATGCGGTTACGGGGTTCCATCAGAAGACTTACTCATGCACCAGGCTTTCTTGGCTTAGAAAGTTTCGCGGAGGGCAAGCACAAGGCGAGAGGACTCTAAATGTGGAAAGTGAAGTTGTCTCTACAAACATGCTGGTACTGCTGATTAAGCGTGGCGTCCCACGAGAACCATTCACTGGCAGCACACCTGCCCGGAAGTCGGCTGCTGACGAGACGGGAATCTCCGACCGAAGTCAACAAACGCGACAGTTTAACATAATATGCACATACACATCAAACTGTTTCTGAGTTGTCCAGGTGAGCCAAGTAAGTCCGAGGTTCAATTTAAGCAGTCATGTGTATTGAAGCCGGCTGAACGTTGAACGTCGAGCCCCTGGCGTTACGAGACTTACGGTATGATGGTGGCACAACCACTCTGATAACCATTCTGACAGGAGTAAATTTTAAATTCCAAGCGACCGTGTGTACTAGGATCGAACCCCTGGGCCTGAGCAGCGTGGGTCCGAAGCGTTTATGGATGATACGGGATGATGCTCATCCAGACCCGCATCATATAAAGGCCGGTGGATGATAAAATCACTAACCACATTGACATACCACATTGGCACACCAGATGTCACATACCACGGACCACGTATCCAGTTTACTCCCCCCTCTCACAAAATGGGTCTACGACGCCAATCGTGATCGCCCTGTGTATACTCGGTCAGCCTCACAGTCATATATCATGCTATCATTGGAACTGACCGTTCCCGCCAGACCTATGGTTGGTTCCGAGCTTCTCATGCAGAGAGGTTGGAATGCCGCTGGGCAAGTCAATCATTCTCTCTTCACCGATACAGCCAGTCTGACGGACTGACAGGGTCAATGAAAGCTACTTCGGTATCAACTTTACTTCTTCGTTGGAGCCAGAGGAATTAAAACGGCGTACTCGCCGAGCTCTCGATAAACTCCGGTGAGGACGTTCTCCACTACTCAATTTCATTTATTTAACGTGGGCACATTAGCTTTGTATGTCCCATCATCGCCTGCACTGCAGAGGACACGCAATTCCCACGCTGGGTATACACACCGTCCGCTGATCGCGGAGCTTGGCTCGATCTAGCTTTTGCTGTTGAAGATCGAGGAACCTCACTCAACCCAGATGAGTTCGTTGGCACCGTCAACGCCAGACGGCTCCCGTATGAAGACGGGAATGGCAACATGACCTTTTTCCGAGCTTATCTACTTACGACATCGAAAGGGGCTTACGGTCTCTACTTTCACGCCACACACGCCGTCTTCGACGCCGGTCCAGCGCTCTACGCCCTGAGCTTAATGTGCGAATGGATCTGTGGCAGGGGTATGGACGTTACGATCATACCCTCAGAGGAGTGGAAGAACCTTCCGGTTGATCCGACTACTGCTACGGGCGGCCCGGCAAAAGAATGGGAGACGTCCGGAAAGAAATTATTGCAAGAAGTTGTAGAGCAGAAGGCTCGGACCACGGTACGTTTGTACCCATGTTTTCTCTGCTTCACTAGGGAGAGTAAATGACATGGAATATTCTAGCCTAGTCTTGTCCTACCTCGTCCATCTTGCCCTCCGAACGAAATAGACATGTCTCTCCCACCTTTACGCTTTACCATGACGCTGTCGGAGGCACAGACTGCCGCAATTGTCGCCCAGGCAAAGAAGCTACGTGTTTCGGTTACTGCGTTGTTCCACGCCGCAAATTGTTTGGCGCACTTCACGATGAATCCTGTGCCCCTCGCGGCCGAGGTTGATTATCCGTGTGATATGTCAGCGTGAGTGTGCTTATGCCAAATTTTACGTTAGACGTGTCTAATTCTGATTGATGATTCATTACACGGTTCTTAATGTTTCTAGTGTTGCCCTTGAACGTTATATGAAGCCGCCCACGAATCCAAAGACACATCTCGTGTCATCATTCAGTGCTCTGCCATTCCGCTTCTCGGTGGCGTCGTCGTTGAAGGAACACACCGAGAAAGCAAGACTGTTGGCGTTAACGCATGACCTGCAAGAACGTATTGACAGATATGTGACTCATCCTTGTTTCCCTCAACTGTCGTCCGTCATTGCCACCATGCCGCCGAGCAAGCAAGACCTTGCCAGGAGGGCCTCGAACCCGTGGATGTGTGGAATGAACAACCTGGGTGTGGTGGAGAACAGAATACCAACGCAATACGGGGAGATCACCATCGAGAATATCTGTTTTGCGTTACGAGTGCGAACTATCATGTAAGGCTCCATGACTGGCGGTTTCTGCGTCCGCTCTAACTTGTCTTTTCCGCCTTGCAGGCCGATGCATGTGTGGACAATGCACTCCAAGTTCCACTTCTGTGTTCAGGTGATTTGTCTTGCACGCTATTGCCATGTATTGCTCTAACTTGCTCATGTCGTCAGGGTTCCGCTGCTTGGGGAGAGGAATGTATGAAAAGGGTGCTGGAGGAGACGGTAAGGATTGCGTCCCTCATCGCAAGAGACACGAAACTGTGATGGTCCCAAACACGCCCGCAACCGTTGCTCGCTTGTATACGATACGCACAGTATCCCAGTCAAAAGTTTTTATTCTATGTGGTACTACTCACAACATGCTCTCGATAATTTATGCGCAGGTTTCTTCTACGTGGTACCTTGGGGAATGATATTCTATTCTGGAAGTGCTCACGATATACGCTAGTGAATTGATACTGTTGGGCAATTATGCACTCGTGATCCAAGGTGAGTTGCTTCCATGAGATTTGCACCAGGTTTGGGGATCGGGATCATCCTGTTCTGCTGGCGCCGCGACTCATGTCCGATCATGTACTCTCCGGCATCCGCCCATCAGAGCTTCACAGCTCGGAGCGGGTGTATGTTACACGCAGAGCAGTTGCATGACAAACAGCGTATACAAGGAATCGACTATTACTCAAGGATTATAAGTGTCTAGTAGAAACGATGGGTTGATTGGTGGTCATGGTAGGTAGAAAGGCGGGGCGTGGATAAACCGCATGGACCCCTTCATACCCTCTCCTTCCACGCCCGCCACAGATACACCGACGCACCAAAGGCCAGCGCGGCGCACAACGCGCTCACCTGGAACGTCAACGACCAACATGCCGGTCCCCGACACACGCCGTTGTGGTGCGCGTCGGCGTCGGGGACGTGCGCGGCGGAGACGAAGGCGTAGAGGTACGAGAATGCGGGGGTGCCGAGGAAAGGGGCGTAGGTAATGATACCGTAGTTTCGCCCGAGATTGGAGAGGCCCCAGATGGAGGAGACGAGGGATGGACTGTGGGAGATGGGGATGTGGACAGTCAGTACCGTTACTAACCACGTAGAAAGGGTGCGAGAAGCTCAAGGAAGAATATCAGAGGAGGAGAAAAAAGAAACGTACAGGATAGTGAACGCGCATCCATAAGCGAGACCGGCGCCGATGCTATCCGCATCACGTGGTCAACTCCAGTCGAGGGATATCGATGAAAAGAAGATGGACGTACCTCAGTGCCCATATGCCCGCTTGTTCCCTGACGCCCACAACCATCCAAGTGTAGGTGCAAACAAGCATAGCTGTGGAAAACGCGAGGAATGCGATTCTGCTTATACGATGCTGTCTGAGGAAGCCACGGTTGCCGTCTATGATGCGAGAGGGTACTGGCGAGACGATATCCGCGAGAGGCCCGACAAGGAGCCGTGAGAGTGTATTTGCGATGGAGAGCGCCCGGACTTGTGTGGCGGTCATGATAGCGGTGGAAGGGTTGCCACTGAAAGCGTGGATGATGGCGAATCCATCCGGAAGGGAGAGAACGATGGTGCCAATGTTGGAAATGATCATTTCACACTGTGCGACGCGTCAGTGAAGATGCTCGCATTAGGTAGGCCTGTACGTCCAAGCGAAGGATAACTTACAGATCCGAGGACGACGAATACAATAAATGCAAGGGCCCAAAAGTTGCGGTCTGACAGAAGATCGAGTGCGCTGTTTTGGGATCCTGGATGATGTGGATCTTCGTTGGAGACGGGAACGACATCAATTTGAATTTGGTCATGTTCATTGTCGTTCCCGTTACTCTTGTTTGAAAGTAACGTGGTACGTTCATTCGGTACTTCCGGATCATTTGGTGTTGATTTGGGTTCATCGTCGGAGGCAGGAGGAATGATATGCATTGTGAAACCCCCAATGAAGTGTACACATCCGCATAGTATGGCGAGAAATCGTAGAAAGTTAGTCGCATCTATTTCGCCGTCGGGAGACGAAAAGTATCGTGAGGCGAGTATGGAAAGGAATGTGGGCGAGAGCCCAAAGAGGGCCATTCCCGTCCCAGCTGCTATCCCGATATAGTTTGGGAAATTCTTGGACGCTGCAAAGACGGACGAGAAGTAACTAGTGCATGATATGCCGATATTAGCGCACATAAATGTGAAGAGGGATGTACGTACGAGAAGACGGTACCCAATGCACCGATAAAGAAGAAGAAGACGAGGTTATGGAATGTAGAGGTGGAGGGTTCAGTGATTGTGTCTGGCGTGCTAGATATCTCGTTGGAGAATAAACCGAAGCCGGTCATAAAAAGACAAGCGGAAATCAATGAGCATGCCCAGGCGCCATAATAATCGAGAATCTTGCCAACGATAGCTGCAAAGGGATACTGACCCATCATACCCCTGTGTGAGTGATCAGCGGGCGAGGACGAATGGTAGGATACATGTGTAACGTACGCGAGGGCTATGGTGGTCAACTGTGGTTGTGTGAGCTTCAAGTGTGTCACCAATGCTGGTGATATGATCGGAAAGCAGAAAACGCCTCCGGCACATATTCTGGTGGACAAAGCAACTCAGTGACAAATCGCTTTAACTGGCTGGAGTGACAAACGCATTGGCGCCTACGGAAAAGCACAAAAGTGCAAGCCTTATCCGGCGAAGATAGGGTCGAGTTGAACCCTGTGCGGGAGACATGTCTTGTTAATGAAAGTCTATACGATCTAACGTGCGTTGTCGAGGAGTAGACGTCGGTGAGAGTCGACCTGAGTTGGAGGCTCTGCCAAGCTAGCACCGAACAGTGGCAATTCAACCAACCGCTGGGCCGAACTTGGTCCGAACATATACCTTTCTTTGCTCACTGCACAGGAGTATGTAGAGTCTCAAGTTCAACGTCAAAATGGGGTGTAAAAATCTATTTTTACGATGTCCACGTCCTGCAAAGCGGCTGACCTTGCAAAGCGTATTCAGGGGCTAATTAACCTAA
>JBBPNX010000705.1:0-15109 GCA_038091155.1 Harrya chromipes
TAGGGGATCTGCTCGTAGCATGCCCATGTTGGGGGCGATGCAGCACGGCCGATGGTACGACGTCTAAAGTAGGAGGAGTAGGGCGAGTTTGGGGCAGATATGGTTGTTGGGCTGCTCATTTGGGGGGACGAGCAAAGGCGTGTGTTGGGTGCGTGTTGCAAGCTGGCGAGGACGACTCGAGCAACGTGAAGAGTATTAGCCACAATTGCCTTTTTTGGGTGAATGACTCGTACTAGTTGGCATCATGTTGTGAACAAGAACACCACCTTCCTTGCCAATCAACCTTGAATATTTAGCCGATGTATCTTCAGGACAAGACAAGATGAACCGCCTGACTATCTGGAGGTGAAGATGGGGGATTTTCGCTGAGAAACAAATCGGAAGGTCAGTATACCCATATTTGCTCACAGTTTGTCTGATCGACATACCACGACGGTGCAGACGATCACTTTGCGTCCACCAACATTCGCACCAGAATGCGAGTGACATGGCGCGAGAATTCAGAAGAACTTTTTCTTCGAGAAGGGAGTACATAGTACCTTGGACGTGCTCGTCGCCAGGCGGGCCCTTGTATTGCACCGATTACGCGCCGACACGAGATGGTTGGGAAATCATGTGTCTGTTTTTCTTCATCTATTCTCCGTCTGAATGATCTGTCAGAGATGACCTCATTTCCATGTCACACCGCGTCGCGTTACGCTACAAGTGAATTACTTATCCACGACATTGCCCACTGGCAGCATCTTGCTCCTGCCATACTTGGTGACTCGGAACTCTTGCACCACGGACGCTGTACCGCGCCTGGTAATCCTGTCGAGCGTGCCGCCGGGCCTGGGTCATTATTTCACTTCTGCTGGCTTGAAAAAATCGGATACGTGGACCAACACCTTCGACACAATCAATGATCCACATTTTGGCACTAGGTCTGTCTTAATACTAGCATGCCAACATGATTGCAAGTGAGCATGGTATCGCCCATCCAGTCTCATTCGCTATAATGTCACGAAACATGCGGCACCCGTACATCGTTCGGGAGCTCGCAGCGCGTCTACCGGACCCGACGCCTGTTGTCACCTACGGTGACCCAGGTTACTGTGACTCGCGCCTCGTTCATGACCTCGAGAACAAGTGGTGCGCAAGGCTGGGCCTACCTGTGCTTCGCAAGCTGTTACGCGTGCATTCCACAGAGGAAGGAACCAAGAATCTTGTCCACGCGGCCGATATCTGTCGACTCTTGTCAGGTCACAGAAAAGAACGATTTCGTGTTCCGCCACGAGGCAAGGCCTTTTCTGCCAGGCTTTGAATGAGGCTCCACTTATTCAAACGACAGTCGTCCGATTGTATGCTCATAGAATCTCATATTCGTTGCGTCCTCAGAATAGTTCAACCCCCCAATTTCCTTGTAATTGCGATCCGATCTTGCATGTACTTGACGCGCGTTTGTTTGTCGACGAGCTCCACCAATTGTTCGGTGACCAACCTGCCGGGTATTCAATCCTGTCCCAGTCAACGATACAGGTCACCGACGTTGTTTGCATATCCATGAACGAAAGCATAGAATAAGTAGCTATCCGAGTTTACATTAGCAAATACACGTGAGGTCCTATCTGGAGTTCAAATGCTCATGTGCATGTCCTCCACTACGATGGTAACAACAGTGTCGACAAAGCTCAGAAAACCAGCTGAAAAAAACAGTGCACGCTGTATACTCATCAAGATACATAACAACCAGATCACATGGGGGCGAGATCTTATACGGTGTCTTCGATTGGATTGTTTTCGTCTTCGTCATCTTGGTTCCTTCTGCGAAACACCCTTGAGATTACGGAGGAGATGCGTCTACGATACCTGTTCATCCTTAGAAACGAATGATATGGAGCGACGCTGGGCCACTCACCTCAGAGGGACGAAAATGGCACCACCTACAATGCCACACGGAGCGATCACTGCAAACTCGGCAGCGGCAAGCGGAATTGCAGCGACTACTAACAAAGTATACCCAGAAATGATGGAGACAAAAATAGCCAGACGACTCCAGTGTCTAACGTGTGGTGGGAGTGTTTCTTCCACGGGTGGAAGTGAATCACTCGAAAACTTTTCATCTATGGCCCGTATCGCCTCATTGAGTACAGGCTGAACATCGCCTTGAGAGTCATTGAGTTTTTGTCTTCTAGAAAGGGCACTGGGGTGAATAATGCGAAGAATTCGTGCTTACCTATTGTGGGGGTCTTGACGTGCCAAGGTGCTTTGTTCCCGGTTTCCAGGGGTTCATCGCCCAAAAGTGTAGCGGCATCGGTGAGTATGGTCACTGCCTGATATTCGTCTTTGTGAGGAAGATATCTTCGTTTCCAATCGTTGTATTCTTGAAGACTGCGGATCCGCTGGCGGAATATTTCTAGAGGGACGCGGTTGGCGAGGTTACTTTGAGACACGACAATAGTTCCCTACTCACCATTCTCAGACAAGACACGCAATGCACAAGCGAGGCCGAGAGATCTATGGTGTGAGTCAGCACCCTGTCAAGGCACGCCACGTATAGGGAGATAAACTACTCTGGGTCCGCAAACCAGCCAGTAGTCCCCAGGAGTGTTTTGACGATATCACCTACACGGTTCTCGATGGCGTCCACACCAGATTCTACTCAAAGGGGCAGTGAAAAAGTCACGTAGTTCACTGCCAATGCACCCACTTGTCAAAGCCAATGCGGCAAATACAGACAGTCCCGTTTTCTGGGTTTTCCAGTGTTCGTCTGTCATCTTTTCCATACTTCTGCTGATGAGTTTTTCAGACCAATGGCCATTGTTCTCTGCTTTTTTTTATAGCAGTACAGACATGCTTTACAAATGTACGTACCAAAGCATCGCAGGAGATTTGACTGCGGGTATACCAGCCTTTTCCACACATGCTTGCGTTGGCCAAGACACAGCTTTTCTTCGAGGACGTCCAGCATCCGGTGATCCTCGAGCTTGCCCTTGAAGACATCTACGTCACAACAATCAGAGGCGTCATCGTGAAAGAGTTGAGAAATTACCATTTCTCATGAATTCGCCTAGGATTTGATATCCTTCGATTTGCCCCAGCCAGTCATTAAAGCGGTCCGCCCTAAGCATATCGACAATGGATTTTGAAACACCAGGATCTTTTTCTATTGCGCTCTTCAAGTCATCTGGCGAATTCATATTATCTATGATGTAGTCCCAAGCATTCGGTTACTTACCATGCTTGGATAAAACGAGTAAAGCATAGGCAGCTAGCAATGAGCCTTTGCGACTTTTCAGCTGCTCGACAAGCGTCTCTAAGAGCCCCTGTCCGAGAAGCCACGCCCGTGCGTTTGGATCTGACAATCGTTCAGTTCAACGCGGTGGGTGTCTACGACACAAACCCTACTTTTACAGAGTTCGAGCAGTGTAAGGGTGGCAGTTGTCCTCTTGTTCTTATCGCGCTCCTTGGTACTTGACAAAAGGACATGGAGTAGCTCTTCCTCCATCCCACCAAGACGCCCTCCAGCTTATTGTCATTGCGCGGGGTAGTCAGTGCACATTCTACGAAGCAGCTCGCACTGAGTAACTCACCTGTGGTAAAGAGTCTATCAAAGATCTGACGACCACCATTCACAAGATACAAGTCCCGGTCATTATAATGGTCACATGAGGGGAAATATGTTTCCTTCAAAGTTTGATTCATATTCCACTGGTTGCCAGCTGTAAGGAGACCGGTTTGAACTTTCGGGCCAAAGAAGTTCTTGCAGAATTGTGATACTAGTACACTGGTGAACTGATGCGCAGAGACTTCATATATACTGCATCGCTTACCTTTCTCAGTCTTTCTTTGCGCTACGGTACGGTCGATGAGCTTACGCATAGTAGAATGGGATCGCACGGCTCACACTCCTCCGTCACATGCAATGAAAGCAATGCGTTTGCGGCAAGCCTGCCGATATGTCCATTCTCTGCCGCCAATTCACTCAGTCTTGACTTCACGGAAGCACTGGAACATAGGTCAATGCCTGCGCACCATGCCAAATTAGCAAAGGTTTGTGAATAAGTCAGTTGAATGTCGAGCTACCTTGCAGGGTACGACTCAAAGCTTGAACTATGCGGAGCGCAGCGGCAAGATCCCGGTCATCTAGAATCGAAAATGCAGTCAGTTGGGTGCGTCATTGTGACTGCGGTGTGATATGTAGTATCTCACCATCCCTTTGTAGCATTATGGCAAGTCTGGATCGTTTGGACTCGGTGCGCGTGACCTTCAGTTCGCTTATCACAATGTCTTGACGATGCTCTGTCAAACTATCAGCATGCGGACAATGTGGTTAAACGGCGCTCCCGGCCACGACCTCACCGTATTCGACGAGGTCAGCAATGACCTCAGCCCAGCGGCCAAAATCTTGATGGTAATTGGAAAGGAAGTCTAACTTCCTGTCCAGTCGTTGTATGAGGGTCCGAATTCGTTCCGGGGTTAGAAACTCATTTCGGAGCACTTCGTCATGGATGAGTGGTGGGAAAATAAATCTGAATCCTTCGTTCGAATCGACATGCTTCTCAAGTACCTGACCGAACACTCGAAGAATCCACTCGCGGTCTCCGCAATCCGTACAGTCCAACGGGCCTGTCTTCCCTTTATGAACTATTTGGACGACCAGCTCAGGAGCCGCAGCATTCGGGGAGTATTAGAGCGAGTGACGTACAAGCTACCCAATAAGTAAACCATGTGGCGAGCTCCTCGATTCCCCATACTGTGGTACTATGTTCTAGTCGTTCCAAGGTTTCCTTCAAAGTTTCTCGAAAATGAGGCACCTGCAAGACACATTCTTTGCCGTGCTCTAGGAAAATTGGTCAGAGGGAATATTACGATGCAGAATAAACTTACCAAATCGAAGCATGTACAATAGCTTTCTGGGGTACGGAATCGGGTCCTCTTGAGAAGACTCGCGGACCAGCTGCTTGGTAAGTGTCTCGCTGAAGAGCGCGGGCTCCCATATTACACCGCCCGTACTAAAATCGCAGCCTGGCATGTCCGGAATGCCACTGATCGTAATATTTCTGTGCCTATATTTCATCCCAAGCAAAACGCTGCTGTGTACCCTCTGGCCAGGAAGGATGCGGAACCTGTGTAAGAAGCTTGGTTCAGACGTTAGCACACGAATAAGGATGCTCTCCTACGCACAGTGGCTGGTGCGAAAGGAAAATTCGTTGCGGTGCGAAATAGAAGTCGTCCGGCAGGAAGTCTAGGTCCACTGGTTTCAAAACTAGACCATTCTCGGATGCCTCACGATGCATCCACAAGAACGACATGTTTCCAGAACGTAAGGAGCGGGAGTGGGAGTTTCCAACGTGACGCCGATCGAAGCCGCCACATCTTTACGTCATATACAGTGGTCCGCGAGGAGCCCAAAGTAAGAACCAGGAAAATCAGGCAAGTGTGATAGCATACATGTGACGAGAAGTTCCTTCAAACCAAACTTCCTTGATGTCAACTATGTTGATGTCATCAGTATCTTTCACATCAAAATGTGGCGTCCCTTGTAAATAATGTTTGTTTTTGGGCTGAAGAGGCTGTTGGGCTAAGTCTAGGGGAAGTGCATGTCGAAAATGACAGGCATGCACAGCCTGAGCAGATGAGATCGGGGTCAGCGATAGGAACGTGGTATCCCTGTTTATGACTTGTTGAGCTGATCAACGCCGTGAAGGGGCAAAGTACCACACACCAAACCCCCACAAAATGCACCCTCACGTCCTTCCAGCAGTTATCGTCTTTGAACTGAGTCACCTTCTTTCTGATCTCAGTAGAGGGCTTGTAACGATTCGACTGATAGAGACGACACGCTCTGCGATGTATCATCAGCGCGAGACGGGGAAATTTTCGGTAACGGTAACTCTGACTTTGATATCTGTCCCTTGATCGGATTGGGACCACGTATCAACCCTACCTGGGTGAACAGGAAGCAAATTCAGTCTTTTGTTTCCAGCCTGGTGGGACTGAGTACAAGCGGAACACACTTCATATATCATCCCAGCGAGGACCGTAACCCTATACGCGGAGAGACCGGAACCTGTCCGAGTTTCTGTCAGGAGTCGACGTTTTTTTTACATAGAGAAGATAAAGGGAACACACCAAATAGATAAATCTGATCCCCTGGATGATAGTTGCTTGCTAGCCAATGGTATGCGTCTTGCACAGCATTTCGCATCGGTCTGTGGGATGTTAACAAGGTATGTTGGGAACATCCATTGAGAACAGCGGACCGGTCAAAGGTGTTGTATTTTAGCTGACTGGGGAGGTATCTTGACTCCGTCTCCTGGACGACACAGTCAAAGATGCTTCGTACATTTGAGTCGGTGGGCTCAGTATCGAACATCTTGAAGTCATCATGTGAGCAAACCCACACATCCAAGTCGTTGAAGAAAATCCCACAATCCGCCCAGCAAATCTCACAATCCGATTGGCAAGAGAATCCATCCAGTCATTCATGTCTTCAATGCAGACAACAAGGTTCCTTCTCTCATTCGCAGGTCGTAGATTGCACGTATGGCAGGGGGGTGGACCATAGGAAGGCTGTTCGGGAGATGGGTTTGAAACAGCCATTCCCGACTAAAGATCTTGAAGAGGAGCCGCGGATAGTTTTCCTGTGCAGATTGAAGAAGCCACCACGGAAGGGGGTCAATAGATAGAAAAGCGACCGAGCGCGAAAAATATGGTACACACACTACCAGTAGACACAGTGTGACAGAAAAAAAGGCCTGCATGATGGCATGAGCATGGGTGACTCTGTCATGAGACAAGAAATACGCGTTACCTCAGTCGGTAGGTACTACGATGAACAGCGCAGAGAATTACATATGACATTAAGTAGTTCAAGTTGGAATTGCCAGTGAGACGGAGATGAGAAGAGCCTGAGGAACGAAGAAGACGCATGCATCAGTGTGTGCTGCCATCAGCCGCCTGTGGAAGGAATGAATGGAAAACGAATGTATTCCAGGCCTCATAAAATTAATTACAAGTGGACCTGTATCAATGGACGCTCGATTGTTCTCGCAGGGATGGAACAACCCCGGCGTTCTTTGAACCTCAACCGCACCGTGTTATACGTCATCACCTTGTACCAACCTTCCGCGTGTCCTGTTGGGCACATCATCAACCAACCAAAGTGCTCCCGTCCTTCCAACAGTCGTCCCGTCTTCTCTATGTACCCTGGCTGGTCCGACTCGTTCCGCAGATAGTCCAGCACCCCAATTGCCTTTGAATAGCGATCAGGTTCCTTCGTGAACTTGTCGTGTGTTTGCTCGTCGACGAGCACCTCTACATCTTCGATATCCCTCGACAATGGATGCCAAGGTCGCAGCTTCATTTTCCACTTGCCATCCACTTCGACTGGATCGTGTCCGGGTCCGAGTCGCAGAGTGACCCAGACGTCGAGGCACTTGATCCGAAGTCCCCGATTCGTCAACGCAAAACTCGTATCCCCATAGTTAACTTTTGCCTCCGCCAACTCCCTGGTTTGACGGTGGCCTTCTTTGAAGGTGCCGTCCGAGTCTTTCTTGTTGTCTTTCTTGTCATATTGTTGCCTGTCTTCATAAGGGAGGTATGAACCCGGTCCCGCTGGAACTCCTTTGGTGGAGTAGTCTGACGCCGGTGTGCCTTCCCAAAGGAAGACTTCGTAATGGGGGCGTTTGTTGTAAATCTCCTTCATCAATCTCCCGAATGCATTCTCCCCTTCTCCGTAGGCAATGATGAGACTGACATCAAACATTCCGATCAAGGAGTAGGCCCTATCCTCAACTCTCGTTGTGTTCCTGCCTGCAGCCCATCCCATCCTCCGGGCGATGTCGAATGGACCTGGTTGGAAATTTCGCAGCTCATCATCGGTGATGGCGGTTGCGAGTTCTATTTTCTTTGTGATTTTTGGATTGAATTTGTCATTCTCGTCAACGTTCTCGCCATTGGAAAGTGGCTCCCAGTCCTTCGAGAAGAACCTAAGGCGGGGTGGCGCCAAGAGCTCTTGGAGTGTCCAGCCACGTGTAAACCACATGTCCCTGTTAAGCTCGGCGACAGAGGACGTCTCCGCAAGGTAGACAATGCAGACGTGTGCGTTGCGATACCAGTGAAACATGGAGCGAATGGCTTCATCTAATTCCGAGCTGCTGGTTTTATCGATGCAGCAGGTATCTGCCCATGCGACTGAGCACCCTAGCCAGTTGGCTTTCTCGCAAAACATGCGCAGCTTCTTCAGGCCATCCTTCTCGGCCTGATTGCATTGATTATCGAGCTCCTTGAAAGACATCTTCCCAATGATCCGGTTGAATATGATCTCTCCGATGCCCAACCATCTATGGGAGAGGATGGCATATCTGGCGATTTCTTTGACGATCAACGCAGATAACATTGAGCGATCCGGGAGTGCTCTGTCCTCGGTGCGCGTCATTTCCTCTTGTATTCGCAGACAAACCTCCTCTTCACCATAGTCTCTCAACAGACAATCGCAGACCTTGTCACGATCGATGACCTGGATATCATTTGGATTGCTGACGTCGAGCAAACGAGCTGGCATGTTGATGAAAACATGGACTCGTAGGGCATTAGGCAAGTCTTTGTGGACATCCTTTGCCAGTCTCTGGTAGGCGCTCGTCTTAACGAATCCTATAGTTGATTATCGCGCCTCACCTACTTTGATAAGATCACCGTCGTCGCTGATCGCTGGCATCGGGATGTATGATCCGAAAAAAGCGGAATAGATATCAGACGCAAGCAGAGACGAAACGTTGGTCGCAGCCGAAAGAGAATACGAAGAAGAGCAGTGAGTGTTGCCCTTGAGTGTACTGTTGCCCTATGCAAAGCCTCGCGCAGGTCCTTCCACGAGGTTGCCTCGTGCCAACCGGCCAAACCTCCCAAAACAAGGATCCACTCCGAACCAATGTCGAGGACATCAGCGAGAGCTCACTGAAGATCCTTGTGCCCGTCCTCGGTGACCCTTCTAACAAGTTCCGCGATGAACTGACCAAGATACCTGAGCGTGATCTTCGCGATTTTGAGATAGCGCTGGTACTGTCAAAGTAGGAAGGTCGCAAAGGCTTCATTATGACCATTTGCATCGTTGCTCCTCCGACGAGACGAACCATCAGCGCATCCGAGAGTCTTTGGGAAGGCACTCCTGCGGCCCAGCTTCGAGGAGTTGTTGTTCCCTGCTTGGGCCGATCCAGACACGCTGGAGGACAATCCGCAAATGTTGAGCGAAGACTAGAGGAGAATGATGGAGAGAGCGAGTCCGACGAGGGATATGTTTAGTATGGTGTATGTGTAGTACGTTGGCGTCCGCGGTTCGGTGTCTGACAAGCCCAGTTTTAGTATGTAACAGCTAGATTGCCAGTGTATGACATTTACTACTACTCGAATACTACTTGGCAGTATCATAGCACTCCGTCACAAAGGTAAATCTCAGAGATAACATGAACATGTGGACAAATGTCTATGCATATGACTGCGAGTTTGTGTCATGCTGCTGCTCTACGCCGGTCTGTAAACTCTACGCCGTGTGCTGGTAATCTGCGGACACTTCGGATCGTGTAGTCTTGGTCATGATCCGGGAAAGACGCCAAAAGCCAATGATTATGGCACTGCTCACCTTGGTTACAAACAATGTGTTTTTTCCCTGGTGATACTCTACTAGTACCTCTTTTCAATCCCCTACTTGCGGGGAAAGGGCGGCGGTCGTTCCTGGGCCTGATCTTTTCGCGGCCGGCCCGATACTAGTGGCTGTAGTGCGAGTCTGCTTACTACAAAGACAGCCGTTTCATGGACTTTGTTGGTTGTACAACTCGAGCATCGTTGGATGGCAGTACGACGGGTTTCTAGGAAGAACTTGACTGGTTGAACTAGTAGAAAGAGTGAGTCCTACCTCGGCCCAGGCCTACAATAGTAGGATCGCGTGGCCGGGCCGTTGCACTCCCTGTGACTCGGACTCTGCATGCAACTTGCAACCACCACGTCACTTGGACACAACCATGCCAATACAGGAGCCTGAGTACCGGTGCCAGTTGGGTGCCAGACTGACTAAAAGACCGGACCGTCGTAACGGTTCGGCTTATGTTCTAGGAAATCTTCCCAAAACCAATACTTTGAGATATCGGAAATGAAATGACAGCTACTAGTTATGATCATACCAAGGAACACACTGCCCACCGTGGTTCAATCAAATTGCCAAAAAGTTAAACCCGGGAATATCTGCATTCTGCAAGTCAGATTCCTGGACGACTTTGGCGGATCAGTTGAAGTATATATATACACCGACCATAAGTCCCGACTCGGAGTTCTACACTCGTCGAAGTGCTTCTTCACATTCTTCTCCCCACAGTGCCCTTCTACATATGTCAAGATACATCGAATCGTTCGACCTCATTTTTGCCGGAGGCAAGTTTGTCGACACATGTATCCATCCCGGCGTGCTAACGCTCTATTTGATCAGGCGGAACCACTGCGTGTGTCACCGCAGGTAGATTAGCCGCCGCCGACCCTTTTCTCAAGATACTCGTCATCGAGAGGGGCCAGCACACACGCGACGTCCCTAGCCATGTCCAACCTGGCAGACTTGTCGAGCACATCTCACCAAACACTACTGTATTGTCGTTCCACGTTGGAAAGCCAAGCAGGCATCTCGTTGGACGCGCTCCGGTTTTCTCAACTGTTCGAGCTGTAGGAGGCGCATTTGCCGTGAACTGTAAGTTAATGACTTGCTTACTTCTTCCGATCTTATCCGTTTCACATGGAAGTTCACATGAACTGTATCTACAGCTATGATGTACGTACGAGGGGCGGCGTCGGACTATGATGATTGGGCAAGATTGGGTAACGAAGGGTGGAGCTTCAACGAGGTACTTCCCCTGATTAAAAAGGTAAACACCAACTTCGCAGTCCTCCGTCACGTCATAGAGATGTTCATCACTAAATTGTGTAGCTCGAAACGTTCACCCCGATATCAGGCCAGCCGACGCATGGATACTCGGGACCGATCCAGATATCTGCTTGTAAAACTGACTTTGGGATCGGAAGTCAGTTCCTGGAGGTGGGGAAGGCATATGATCCGGAGTGTCCACAAATGGACGATCCCAATGATTTCAACACTCCGAACGCCAGTGTCTACGGCGTGAGTATAATTCATTCAGAAAATAAATCGAGGAACATTTCAATAATCTGCCGCATATTGCTGCTAGCGGGTTCACAGGTAAGGGTTCAGCAAAAGCGAAAGCATTCGCCAGCTAACTACTGCCCGAAGCTATATTGACCCCGTTACCGGCAAGCGTTCTGATTCTGCTTCCAGATACCTCTATCCGCACTCAGATAGTCCCAACCTAAAGATCCTGGTCGGAAAGCGTGTCAAACGCGTCATTATCGAGTACTTTTGACCTGATAACATGTTATATGAATTCGCTAATATCGACATAGGAACGGGCGTGCGGTTGGTGTCGACTATACTTCGGAGCAAATGTCCAACTCAAATCTATCGCACGGTGAAGATCTTGTCACCGTAAAGGCCAATAAAATGGTTATTGTCTCTGCCGGGACGTTCGGTTCTCCGACCATCTTGGAAAGGTCGGGGATTGGCGCTCCCTCCGTCCTTGAAAGGAACAACGTGGATACCCTGGTTAATTTACCTGGCGTCGGAGAGAATTTTCAGGGTATGTCTGGCCGATCGAAGTGTGCTTGATTCTGAACAACGCAAATAACTTTACAGATCATTACGTCGGTTATCCGGTTTTCTATGCATCGGACGACACGGAAACCATGGATGGAGTTTGGAATGATCCGGAAGCAACACCCGGTGAGCTACGGAGTCATGTACCTCAGTATAGCAAACTGTGTCATGTTAACACGATTTTTAGAATTGTTAGAAGAATGGGAAGTCCACGGGACAGGAAAGATTTCACACTCGTCGGCAACTTTGTATTTCTCTTACTTGCATCGTTGCTGATCTTCGTAATCTTAGTGGGCTTGAAGCTCTGATGAAGGTGCGCCCGACGGCAGCACAGTTGGCATCTGCTGGGCCACACTTGCAGTCGAGATGGGATGCATTTTTTCGACACTATTCCGACAAGCCTATGGCCATTATCACTCCAGTTGTCGGGTGTGTCACATCGGCTCGTTTTTTTATGCTGGTCAATTCATTCATAGCATATTTCCCCAGTTGCGTGTTCCGTCACTCCTTGCTAACCGATCGCAAACTCTTCACCGCAGTCTATTATATTGTGAGGAACCGTGGCAATGCTTGGTCCATCTCTCCCTCTGACATTAGTATTCGAGCTATACCCAGAGTCCGTCGGGAGAGTTCACATTACATCCGGTGAAGACGTGAACGCATCGTTAGATTTCGACCCCAACATATTCTCCAAGTACGCGTTTAGTTCATTTCTTTCGGTGCATTGTGCGAATGATCCTCATGGACAGACCAGGCGATATCGCCCAGCTCCAGTTACTTTACAAGATGGCACGTGAACGCGCCAGGCGTATGCCTGCATATCGGGGTGAGGTGACTGCCACTCATCCGCACTTTCCTGTGGGGAGTCCTGCCGCTTGCAGAGAAACGGATGTTCCCGTTCCAATAGATGTCCCAGATATTGTGTACTCTGAAGCAGATGACGCAGCGATCGTGAAATTCCTTCGCGAGAGAGGTAAGTCGTCCTTGTCTGATATTTCTGGTTTGTTGATTCCTTTCCGCACGATTACCATAGTGTCCTCGGGTTGGCATTTTGTTAGTGATGATTCTATTCTCATCGAGGGTCCTTGACGAGATGTGTTGATATAGCTTGGGACATGTGCCATGAAACCTCGTAATCAAGGCGGAGTGGTCGATGCGCGTCTGAACGTATACGGTATAGCAGGCCTCAAGGTTGCAGGTATGTAACCTCAGATCGTGCCTGATCTCAGGTTACTGGTCTTACTGTGGATTTGCCAGACCTGTCCATCTGCCCTACCAATGTCGGAAATGTACGTCACACCAGTGCTGGCGGTATCTTCAAGTAACAAGGGTCTATTTGACTGATCGCTCATTGGTTTAGAATCCATGTTCCACTGCGTTGTTGATTGGAGAAAAGGCAGCGAGTATCATTGCAGAGGATCTGGGTATAAAATTACGTGATGACTAACAGAAAGTGTATCACCCTACTATGCCATCTCCACGTAGAGCGTGGTACAAGTAAGACTATATGTTACCCTTCCGAGTAAAACCGGGGACATTACCCTCGACGCTCTTTTCAACATTTTGGTACACTTCCCCTTTGAAGGCGTGTTTGTGCTGCGTCATGTATGTCGTATTCTGTGTCTCCATGTCTTTTTTCCTCGACCCCCTAGGACTTACTGAAGGGTGGATAGTTCAACTTGCTTGTAAATTATAGTGTGTTCGTCGAGGATGTTCGCTATGTCAATCATGATGTGGATGAAGACGTTCTGGCTTGACCGTGAGTCCGTGACTGAACTTGAACTGAACTTCAATGAACCCGAAACGCCGCCTCTGTTCAAGTTCGCTTGTGAGTTGCGACACTTGGTGTCCGAGTATGCATCCCAAAGGTCAACAAGGTTGCAAGATTGATGGTGGGCTTGCAGGACACGGTCAGAACTATCCATCTGCCAGTGTCCGACCCACATCAAAATGTACGAATTTTTTTCACGACAAAGGTCAAGGTCAAAATGCCTGATCTCCATTTCGGGTAAGAACACTCGACTGCGTTGTTAATTGGCGTGATGAACGAGAAAAGATGTAGGTTTCTAGGTGCTATATAGACTGCCAGTGTGATAGCAACATTGGGCTTTCTGATTGCTTTCCCTCTTGCGAAACTGTTACCGATGCGAGGACCTCGATGAACTCGAAACTCGACGATAAGAATCCCGGGCCAATGGGGCAGTGAGGACTACAAATATTACTCTCAAACCGAGCATGGACTTTCTTTGATTTTCTTGTTTGCGAGCTGCGTGAGACCCCGACATGGTTCTTGGACGACCCGACAAAACAGCCGCGCACGTACCCACGCCAGCGGGTACGGGCAAGAAAAAGCGCAAAAAGGTCAAGGCGAGACCGACATCAGACGTCCATCAATGCATCACGTCGATGCAGTGCTTGGGCTCTCGTGGAACAGAACGCATGTCGTGATCTGATCTGATCGTGCAATGCGCGTCCGAGTCAAGATACGCCAGTTTTGAATCTCCGCTGTGGCAGACGCTCGGCGGTGACACAGAGTGACAGAGCTGCTAGTCAACTCCATGGTCTCGATACGTATTTTGTGTTCGTTCAAGTTCACAGACATTAGTATGTAGATAAAGTGGCAATGTTGTCTATGAACGGGTCGGCGGCGCCAGGGGACCGCTCGAAACCATCATAAATGCATGATTGGCATGATGTTTGACATCACACTATCTCAACAAACTTGTGCACAGTACGTTTCTGTTCAGCCAAAAACAGTTCATCATGATTAATATTGTTTAATTTGTACCCATCCCCATCCTATTCGATTGCATAACGTTCATTCATGCGTTACCATAATACTGTCGACAATTTTCATTCCGCAGAAGCAGTGGCGATATCGTGGCCACACGCCAGATTCATGGGCCCGCCCGGGCGGCCTCGCACAAGCCACATTGAACGAGTTCGCGGAGGTTCCCAAGTACTAGCTGGGACTTAACAGGGCCTGATGTTCGATCATGGCGGTGGCGTTCTGATCATACGGCGCTGTTGTATCATGTGAATGCTCCGTATACGTTCCAGACAACCATCTACAGTTTCCCAAGGTCACTCCGGCAACTTGCTGGATGACAGATATAAAATGAACCCTGCAGGGGCACATTGTAGTTCGGCTCACGCCAAGTTCAAAGTCCACTTTCATCACCTGCTTCAGGCTCCTAGCATCATGTCTGAAGGAGTCCCAGCCTTTGATATTATCTTTGCTGGAGGTGAGCTTACTAACTTCCGTGTCTCTCACTATTGCGCGTTTTGCTGATTGAAATTCAGGCGGAACGACGGCATGTGTCGTCGCCGGTCGTCTAATCGCAACGGATCCTTCTCTCAGGATCCTCGTCATAGAAAGTGGTCAGCACACGCGCGACATCCCAAGCCATGTTCAGCCCTGCC
>JBBPNX010000706.1:0-15108 GCA_038091155.1 Harrya chromipes
AAAGCACGGCGAAAGAAAGAACACCCTATCCCAAAACCATCTGATTTCCCTTCGCGCGTGTCTTCGGCATGGAAAGTCGGTGCGCACGTCTCTGCAGCCGGGGGTGTGGAGAACGCCGTCGTGAATGTGGCGCGTGTCGCGTTTCTTCTGTTTCTTTCTCAGTAATAATAACTGGATACGCTCCCGTAGGGCCAACGCGTTCGCTTTATTCGTCAAATCACAGTGAAAATGGTCTTCCCCGCCTCTAATGGATGAGAGCGTCACGGCATTCAAAGCATGCATGATTGAGTTTGGGTACGACCCGAAACATGTCCTTCCCCATGGAAGCAACCTGATCAATCTTGCAAACCCTGACAAGTAAGTAGCATATACATATATGCACCCCTCGATAGCTACCCAGCCTGAGCGCATTGGAAAATCACAGAGCGAAACGCGAAAAATCGTACGAATGTTTTCTGGACGATCTCCAGCGATGTGAACGACTTGGTCTGATGCTCTACAACTTCCAGTGAGTGCTGATAGCCATCTTGTCTAATCAATTACTGCGTATATGTTATGTTAACTTATACCTTCGAAAAGCCCGGGCTCAACTGTAGGGAATGCAACCAAAGAGGAATCGATGTTTCATATCGCTCAATGTTTAAACAGAGCACACAAAGAAACCTCATCCGTGATAACTGTCATCGAGAACATGGTGGGTGCTAGGTCATGCTGGTGTAGACGCTAATACACGTTTCATCAGTGTGGTCACGGAAATGTCATAGGCTCCCAGTTTACAGATCTGCGAGGTATTATTGACCAGGTCGAGGACAAATCACGAGTTGGAGTGTACCTTGATGCATGTAAGTCCTTGATTCAGCATGGGATTGTCTCCCGGCTGATGATTTTGTGAACAGGTCATATGTACACGGCTGTGAGTCACCCTGCTTGCCTGTCCTACAGATACTTATATTGCGGGGTGGTGCCACGTAGGGCTATGGCATCTCTACAAAAACAGCCCGGGAGTGAGTTTCAGTTCAACTCATAGAAAATGATTACTCGAATTACTGTAACACGTCCATTGTCGCAGCACAACTAGTGAGTTCTAGAATACATAACAATTACATGCGTCGTAGACTCAAGTGACCCTGTTGCTAGTGGCCACATTTGACGACCAAGTCGGATTGTCATACCTCTGCGGGATGCATCTCAATGATTCCGAGACGCCTCTTGGATCAAAGAAAGATAGGCACGAAAATATTGGGTTGTATGTCGTCTCCTGCCCCAACGTCTTTCTCGTTGATCCCTTTCTTATTCCCTCTTCCACCCCCTTCGAATTCGTTGTCAATATCATACCAGGGGTACACTCGGACTTTCAGCGTGGCTACACGATTCTATCCGACCCTCGTGTCCAGAATATTCCTCTCGTACTCGAGACCCCCACATTTGAAGCTGTGGAGGTGTGGGAGCGTGAGATCCAAGTGTTGAACACATCGTCAGAAGGTGCAAGACGAAGGGGAGATGGTAAGAGAAAAGTTGAAAGGGTTGGTGGGGGACATACAGAACGTCATTCGGGAGTACCGTGACCCCAAGGAAAATGCCGGGAAGAAGGGCGTCGGGCAAAAGCACGTCCAAATCGAAGTCAAAGTCGAGAAAGTGCAAGATAATGGATGACGAAGAAAAGGAGGCGACCGATTCTGACGATACGCAGTCATGCACGAACCACTCTGAGTAGTAGAAAGAGGGTGACACTTTGAATTTGAATCATATTCTATGCGTTTCCCCCCGCATCTATACCGATCTAATCATCTCGTCTCACTAGCCAAGGTCGACTGTTAATACTGTATAATCTTTTTTTCAGAACGGCAGATGAAAATGATCAACGCTCTCGACTGAGTTTGACAACGACATGTCCCCCTTGCCACGTCTTCCACTTGCTCGCAATTGCCTCCTTCCCATCCTTCAATCTAGTCTCGGTCACCAGTCATTCCAAACACGTTCCTGATTAGTCACTTCCGAGAAGTGACTTGCGTCCAGAACGAAGCTTCCGAGGGCTGGACTCGAGACTACCTTCAATCATCGATTGGCCAATTCTCTTTTCACGTCTCCTGATGGTGTCAGAATCTCAGTAATCTATCCTGTCTCTCTCAGTCCGATTTCTCCCCTTGACGGTCGTCTCACTTATTGCCTCAGCTAGATTACACCATCCCGGGCTTCCCCGATACAGTCTCACTTTACCGTGGTTACAGGGTACTCCCACAAACATACAAGTACCTGGCCCTTCTCATGTACTATCCTCAGTTTCGAGGTTACTTTTCACTCGTAACCATTATGTTTCTCTTCGATTTGTCAGTTGTGAGGTCTTGAGATCCTGACAAATGGGTATTAAGGAATATCGGGTGACGAACAATTTTTGCGATATTCGCTTTCGTATCATTACCCCATAAGCCAGATTATACTCGGTCTTTTACTGAGGGATATTGGCAGCAACGTTCAACCAAGCCCTGCGGCAAATTTCAATCAGGCGATGATGCGACGAGACAAAAGGAGCTCGAACTCACGCGCAGCGATTGGCCAGCCCACTGTCCATCATTGCTGTGTGCACGTTGAGCGCGCTGGCCGATGTCAGGTTGAAGATCAACTCCGTGTCGCAATTCGCGTAGTTGTTACACGTCGAGGGGATGGGGCCCGAGTCTGCTGGGTTATAGATCGCGTCAGGATTCTCCGATTTCACCATCGCCAAGAACGAGTTGGAGAACGCGGTGACGATCTGGTTAGTCCAGCTGTTCGCAGGGGAGAATTTTTTGTCAAGCTTCAGATTGTTAAATACTCGACGACTATGCCAGCTCACCTTGTGAAGTAGTATCCAATATCTGAGCCACGGGTGGATGGTGGAACAGCAAATTCTCCCTGACAGATTATGTATGAACGTCCGTTTCTTAGATGGTAAAGATCCTCTTTACCTTCCATGCGTTGTCACCGAATGCCTTCAATAGGTAGTAGATGGGGCAAACAAAGATCGCTGAGAATGCAAAGGAAAGAAATGATCATAGGTGACTGAGACACTGCCCACCTTCACCCATCACCGCGTTTGCTTGCTGAACATTCGTCCCAAGGCCTGCGTATAGAGCGGCCAGCGAAATTGCTTGCGAGGTCTGGATGTTTGGGAATAATTCACTGATGTATTTTTCTGCGCTGATGGTGAGCGTTTCATCAACGAATAGACTACCCTCGCCCATGTTCGTGGTGGAATAGAGTGCCTCCTACAAAGGGGGGGGGATGTATTTTAGCGGATTAAATGTTGCAATTGAGCGTGGCTTACTCCGTTGTGTTTTCCTTGCGCAAGCGTGACGGTAGGGTGCTCGACGATAAATGATCCGTCGACGACGGCAACAAAGGTGGCCGTTCCATAGAATCCATTGCTATTAATTTGATTATTGATGTTTGACAGCGTGCCGATGTCAGTGTTACAAAGACACGACAGGGTGGGTGTCCGAGTTGGATGAGCAACTGCGATAGTCTGACGTTAGGCACGGTGTCTTATTGAACGAAATAGCTCACTCACCCCGCTCCAGACACCACTTTACTGTAAAGAAGCTGTATAGCACAGTTTAGCCGATGCCATCAAGCAAATGTATCGCCTCACTTCGGGTACACGATCATTGTAGTTGTATTGCGGGGGCATGTAGGTCGAGCACGTCATGGCAGCTCTGAACAACTGGGGTTGCGTCTTAACGCTGTTGGCGACCAGCACCGAGCCAGCACCTACGCAATGTAATCAACGAGATTATCCCGAACAAGAATAAGAAAGACCAACCTGCAGATTGTCCCCAGATCGTGACCTTCGATGGGTCACCACCAAACTTGGATATCTGTCTTGAGAGGTTAGCTAGTAGACGAAAGCATAAGTAAAGAAATCCTGACATACTGTTGTACCCACTGCAGGGCAAAGTTCTGATCGACTGTGGTGGAAGGTTAGCCTGTTGGCGATGTTCTGCTTGATTGAAAATACTCACGCAAACCCACGTTGAGTGCGCCGCCCGATTTCACCGCCTGACCTGGCAAGAAGCCGAACAGACCGAGACGATAATTGATAACAACCGAAATGACACTATTCTGGGATTGGAAGACGAGCTTCGATCCATCGTAGAAACTACCCGAAAGTGAGATGTATCTTCGAATCATTCGATCAGGTGCTATTGCGCAGACAATCAAAGATCGGGACACTTACCCTCCACCGTGGATCCAGACAACGACAGGAAGTCCTGCAGCAGAGTTGACAGTAGTACCGGGAGTGTGCACACTATGACGACCATCACATCCCCATCATCAAGCAAAGAGGCGACGGGCATGCTTGAGGAACAAACAGTCCTCTGACTGTGACACATCTCGCTTGACGGCGAGCGAATTCTCCTTGAAAACACTTGTTAGGCTCGGTGTTGGCCTGTTGCACCCCAGATACCGTCGGGGAGATTGAGGAGCTGCCCATCGCAAACTTCCTAGAAAAATGAGTTGGGTAAATCTGGGTAAAAATATTATTGGACGCACCGACTGGAGCAGCAGCATAACGAACTCCAAGGAAGTTCGTGATACCAAGCCAAGTGTCCACCGTCTCTTGGTATTGGGCATAACCAAGGTCAACGACGGGACCCTGGGCGATAGCTCTACAGTATACGGTTGTATACGAGCTATCTACAAATACAAACTCGGAAGAGCTATGAGTGACTCATATTTCGCGTGATGCCGTCAATACATCTCTGTGTGACAGCGCAGCCACATCACCCGTCACCTCATGTCACGATTTTGCCGCATTTCACTCAACTTCGTCTTTCTCACACCTTTCTATTCATGCTGGCAGCCCGGTGGTGGGACTCATCCCTCTCCATCTAGAATCCTTCACCTGTGCCTGGTGCCAGCAACGTAGTGCGTTAGTTGGACCAGCTATGTGGCTATGCTTGTCTAAATATTGCCCTAAATACATAATTCCCCCCGACTACCAACACTCACCAATGTCTTTCTTGTCCAGATACTCGGTCTGTCTTTGATACCTACTTGCGACTGCTTCTGACCTCCATTAGAACCTCCCTTATCGTCCCACTGGCCTGATTCGAGGGCTGAGTTCTTTGCACTCAGTCCTGTCAACCTAGCAGAGATGCAGTTCGTCCGCAGGTGAGTTGGCCTTCCCTTGTGTCATCTCCGTCAGCTGACTCCTTTAGCTTACAGATTGATATTCCGTTGAGTGACTTGAGTCCCACTTGAAACGCGTCCATCGAAGGCGTCACTTCTAGACATCGTCCAAGAATCCACTGCAAGCCTGGATGGCACACCGGTAGGTTCTCATCGCGCATCACGTCATGACTGCTCTGCTCACGGATTCTCAAGTACCACTTGTTTGCCGAGCTTCTCGAGCAGGGATCTTGCCATGTCACAGGTCATTGGGCGCGTCACTCGCACCAGCGGTCAGTCCGAACAGTGCACCACTCGATATGGATGCTGTCCCGACGCTCAGATTGAACCCGAGTCATCCACTGCAACATCTGAGGCCACCATCATTGGCATGGTGGTGCGTTGCGCCGAAGTCAGACGCGAGGCTTCCTGGCGAGTCAAATGTCGCAATTGCCTGGCTATGCGAATAAGAAAAAGGTGGATCATCTGACGATCATATTGGAGGTATGTGGCCGTCATTGATTGCACCGGCATAGGCTGATACTCGGTGCGGTTCTACACGAAATTATACAAATTGTTCAAAAAGTACAGTTGGACGATGAGTCAGGGCAGGTCGGATAGGTATCTGACAAGTACAAGGACAACAACGGGAAGTGATGCCCCCGGTTGTTGGCAAAAGGACAACAACGGGAAGTGATACCCCCGGTTGTTGGCAAAAGGACAACAACGGGAAGTGATGCCCCCGGTTGTTGGCAAAAGGACAACAACGGGAAGTGATGCCCCCGTCGTTGGCAGGCACAAGGACGACGACAGGAAGTGGTGCCCCTGTCGTTGGCAGGCACAAGGATAACGACGGGAAGTGGTGTCCCTGTCGTTGGCAGGCACAGGGACGACGACGGGAAGTCATGCCCCCGTCGTTGGCAGGCACAAGGACAACGACGGGAAGTCGTGCCCCCGTCGCTGGCAAGCACAAAGCCCCATGAATATGGTCACGGTCTGAGATGACTTGTCTAGATCGTGATTTGAATCTCCCTTGACAATGCGGCGGATTCGGATGATGGAGATGCTCAGGTATGTGTGCCCTTGCATTTCGTCTGTGCCACTCACACCACTAACCTGCTTCGCCAGCTAGCAGGTTCATACCAACTCACTTCAAGTCGTTGCGCGCTCTGCCAGTTGATCCCCATCAATCCCCATCATACTCGACATACAAGCTGGGCCGTATTTCAACACGGCATGTTCATCTGGCCATCAGCATCGTTTGCTTCCTTGCCGTTTTACCTTGACGTAAGTCCTCCATGGTTGCTTCTACGATTGTTTTCAAACGTCATATCACTTAGACTCTTGGCATGGACCTCCTTGCCGGTGAGTACCTGTCTTTCCTGCGACCGGTGCGCCCGACAAACCCTATTTCATCACTCTCAGAGCAGAACATGGGGGATTTCACCCTGTACTTCCTCGGGTATGATCACGATGGTATCAGCAAACTCTCTACCGAGGAAAAGAACAAGGCCCGATTCAACCGGGAAGGTATGTATATATGTGTGAAATCCCACATATACGCAATGGACGCTGACGTTAATGAACGCGCATATATTACTTCGTGATCTCAATCAGGCATCCTCGAGCTCACGCACAACCACGGGACCGAATCCGATCCCAGCTTCCAGGGATACGCGGATGGCAACGCGGACCCTGGCAGGGGCTTTGGACACATCGCCATCACGGTCGATAACATCGAGGCGGCATGCGAGCGCTTCGAGCGTCTCGGGGTGCCGTTCAAGAAGCGTCTCACTGACGGAAAGATGAGACACATTGCGTTCATCTTGGATCCCGATGGGTGAGTGTGCGCTGGGTGTCACATTGAATGTGGGGACTGAGCCGATGCTGTGTGCAGGTACTGGGTCGAGATCGTTCCAGGCTCGCTCAAGTTGTAGGAGGGAACCGGGACTCTTACAACAGTGATAGGAATCCAGAATTGAATGTATTCTATTGGCGCGAGTTCAAACGAAGTTGTTGATTTCTGTCGAAGAATAATTCAGTCAAACATGGGTGTTCCCCTTGACCAGTACTGCAGTCCTCTGCGTTGAATTTGAACGAATTGATTCAATGAACCCATGGATACCGAAGTTTCTCCGTCTCTGTTCGGTTCGGTTCTCAGAATTTGTCGTTTGTATTCGGAAATGACCGTGGTAGTAGGTTGGTATATTTTTTTACCAACTAGTCAAAGTGCCAGTGAGTGTTCGCCTCTGAAATTCGGTGAGAATGCAATATCTCAATTTTCACTCATGCCAGGCCTTTTCCAGGCCGCATCGCGATGACCAACTTCAAGAAGCGACTCAACTCTGCGCCAAAAAAGCCTTCGTGAGTGTAACAGTTGTCCTGTGGTCACATGATGTTGAAACTCGAGAACCCACTTTTCCGATCAGATGACGCAGGCGGGCCCGCAAGTGCCGCTGGCCATCACGAAGCCTCTTGCTCGGTACTGAATCCGCAGTACATATGTTTACGCAAGTCGCGACGTACTACTCAGCACGTTGCAAGCATCTGACGCTCCATTCAATGGGCCAGCTGCTTCGATAGAAGGATCACGGGTTTCATCACCGCTTCGCATCCAACTTGAACGTGTCCGTCATCCCGCCTCACCTCAGGCTCTGTCTATAAGAGCCATCGCGATCCTCCTCCCTTCCTCCCTCCAAAAACCTAAACAAGGGGAGGGCGTATCATTTAATCATGGTGCACCGTCCAGGAAAGACGCTTATCGTGTCGTGCTGTCTTTCGTTATTCGCCCGCGCCGAGATCTATGGTCTTTCTGACTTGAATTGGACGCTCCGGAACCAAAACGGGTCCATTGTCGTCCCAGGCTCCCTACCTTCGCAAGCACACCTTGACCTTTTCAAGGCGGGCGTAATCAGTGACCCTCTCTTGGGTATCAACGGTGAGGTTGGACCGCCATTCAAGGAAGTGTCTCGTATGTGCATTTGATTTCAGAATTCACGGAACGCTGGGTCGTGAACGACAATTGGACGTATACGGCCGACTTGACGCCGTTCGCGCAAGATGTGAACGGTGGATCAGGAAAGGCGCTCCTCGTGTTCTACGGCATCGACACCATTGCGAATATAGTTTGTGGTGTCTCGATAACGTGCTTCGTCGTGATTTCACTAATGTGATGTGGTCCAGACGTTTGCTGGTCACCCGATCGCCTGGGTCAATAATCAATTCCGAAGATACACCCACGACGTGTCAGGATACCTGCAATGTCCCGTAGGGGGCGATACGAATTTGACGATCGCCCTCGAGAGTGCTTGGTATTATGGTTTGAACGTCACAGCAAGACCGGATGCGGAAGCGTTTCCGGATACTACAAACGTTACCACGATCGATAATGTGAGCACCAGTACCTTAGTGCTGACCTCGTACACTCGACTCAACCTCCCCAGTTCGAATACCCAAATGTCCGTCAGTGGATCCGCAAGATCGACGACGATTTCGGCTGGGATTGGGTAAATGACACTGGTTGCTGTCTGTTCCTGAGTCTATGCTGATCATGATGGCTTTTCTAGGGTCCTGCATTCGTGCCCAGCGGGGTTTACAAGCCTGCGTACCTCGTCACGCTATCCGAGGCTGCCACGTCGTCTGAATCGGCCGATGACCCCACGTATCCGCGCATCAGCAACGTGATTCTCTTGGACGAAGCCTCGCTCGACATTTACAAGTATGGTCAAAATGTCTCCTTTATCGACCAATCCGCGGATTGGATCGTCAACGTGACGTTTGGCGTGCGTGCCATCAAGTCGTACGCGAATCCAACTGACGTTGTCGATCCCCGAGCTCGGTATCACGTCGCCGCCTCTCACATTGGATCCGATCCCGACGGGGACGGAAGCAACGGCCTATCTGCGCGCTAATTGGACCATTTCGGACGACGTCCCCGAGCGATGGTACCCATTGAATCTCGGCGTACCCAAGTTATACAACGTGACGATCGTGCTGGACCCTTCTGGAAGTCCCGCTGAACAAGAAGTTGAACCAAGCAACGCACTTATCACGCAGATAATCACCACTGGGTTCCGAACCATCCAGTTGATGCAAACGGCATATTCCGAGGACGAGATTGTTTCCCGCGAGATCACCCCCGGCGACAAGTGGCACTTTGAGATCAACGGGAAGGCGTTTTATAGCAAGGGGACGAACATCATTCCCTTTGATCCATTTTATGCTCGGATTGATCCGGACGCTGTCCGTTGGGTCCTGGAGAGCGCTGTGCGGAGTGGTCAGAACATGGTCGGTACGATTCGACTGTGACTGCGCGATGTCCAAGCTCATGAGGACTTGTCTAGCTTCGCATTTGGGGAGGTGGAATTTACCAACCGTCAGATGCTGAGACGGATGGCGGTCTCTACGATTTCTATTCGTTGTGCGATGAGTTAGGTATCCTCGCTTGGTCTGAGCTCATCTTCTCCGATACGCTCTATCCCATCGATGCCTTCCTTCTGGAATCCGTTGAGCCCGAAGTAAGGCAGAACGTTCGCAGAGTGAACAGACACCCGAGCAATGTACAATGGGCTGGTGGGAACGAGATCGAGGGTATGGTAATGAACGTGAATACGTCGTTGGCGAATGGAACGCATTATCTGGACGAGGTGAGGGAAACAATGGTATTTTCTGTGCTTGAGCGGCGACGTCTCTTAGACTGTTTCCAGTTTGTCTATTTGTTCCAGGACTACTTGCACGATGTTGTCCTTTCTGAGACGAATTCGGTGAGTCCATACAACTTTTACCTTCGTACCAGGGGTTGAGAGGACGTGCCTGCAGGTACCATACACCGATTGTTCCACTATGCATGGTGTTCTGAGTCTCGATCCCTATGTACTGAGGTTTGCAAGCGGAACGCCGGGATACTTGTATGGCAATTCTGGTACGACTTCTTGCTTGACATTCTGATCGATGTTCACAGCAGCCTTTAGAGTGATACAATTACGACGCGACCCAGGCATTCAACTTGAGCACCTACCCAGTCTCGCGGCGAGTTTTCCGGCATATCCTCTGATTCATATCTCACCCACAATCCCCCACAGTTTCGTGAACGAATTCGGGTGAGTTGACAGGTTCGTTCATTTGCGTACGACATTACATCGTTCGACCCCTTCCTCGTAGATTCCACTCCATGCCATCGTTTTATACGTGGCAAGAGGTTCTCGAGGGCCCTGAGGATTTTGCGTTCAACTCGACGGTAGTGATGTCCCGCGACCATCATCCCCCGGCTGGAAATCTCACCTGGCCGAATCCCAACGCACCTCAAGGACAATACCAAATGACGAGCGCGGTCCCCACGACTTGATCACCGAATTTCACGGTTGTGTAGTTCAATCACACCATGATTCGTATCAAGGACCCAAATGGAGTCCTCCAAGGTGCTGTTGGATACATTTGGGGCATCTGTGCCAGTGTTGTCTCACCACAGACTGCAGCAGACTCATATACAGTACACATATGACCCCAGGAGAGTTATCATTTGAATACGACACATTGTCACACTTGTATGGTGATTGTCACATACGTGGAATCATCTGACAATCATATTGGAGGTATGTAACCGTCATTGATTGCACCGGCGTAGGCTGATACTCGGTGCGGTTCTACACGAAATCATACAAAAGTACAGTTGGACGACAAGTCAGGGCAGGTCGATTGTGTGTCGTATCGCACATACGTATTACGGGTCGGTGCGTATGTTGGTGTCAGGACTGATGGGATGCGATACTAGGTTCTTTGAATGGACCGCCAGACCTACCGACGTGAAAAATGGAAGGCTGTGCTTCGTCCACCATCACTATTTCCGATGCGGTATGCGAAGAAGATGGCGATGTGGTATGTGGCCGGATGGCTTGGTTATCGCCTGCTGATCTTCCCTCACGATGGGCTATATTGACGGGCCCGAAACGCTGTCGGATGATCTACTGTCCCTTCTCAAGGTAAGATGTGTCAAAGTGTATGAGCATGTCACTCAATATCCAAGATTAGGGTTCTTCGCATTTCTTACAAGGATGTCGTAGTTGTCGACTTCAAACCCATTCGTACCTGCTACGACGACAATTTTTATGTAGAACCCTTGGTGGTGTTTTGAGTGGACGAAGACACTATCTTTCAGGTCTTGCTGTCCGCGCCGCCAGGCGATGATGTCTCGGCTCCCGATCAACTCGATTACGACTCTTAGAATGTACGCAAATCATCCTCCACCAGCATTTCCACATTGGGACCTGGTGTGGCCTATGCTGATGGGTCAGATGGAGGCGAGAAACTGACCAAGATTGCACTTAATGTGGCGACCAGGGGATCAGGTTGTCTTGACGGGCACGCTTGTCTCGGTCGTCCCCGGTGATGTCAGCATGGGCATCCTCGCCGTTGCTTGAGTGGCACGAGCAGCGCGCGTCACGGAAGTCGAGTCTCATTATCCCCGCTCCGAGGGATGATTCTGCGAGCGTCCTGTGAGTATCTGAGCTCTGGCGGGGGCTCGTTACTGACACATGGATGACGTTCAGCCGCTCTAGCCATCGGCTTCGTTCACACCAAGAGCCAATGGTATTGGACCAGGCGTACCCCATCGTGGTCAAGATCACGAATACAGACGATCCCGCGCTGGACCAAGACGTCGGTGTGTTGTTGCTGCCAACCGAGATAGACGAGGCAGGTGCGTGCCACAGTCGTTTCCGTGATCCAATCGCTGACCGCGTGCAGTGCAATTTCATGACGTTTGATGTGTAGATATCGTTGGGCTTGATCAAGGGCGTCGTGTTGCGTCGCTCGGTGGGTGCGTTCTTGTTCGTGTCTTTGGGTGCTGACAGGGTGGGTTAGGAGGGTCGGCACTCCAAAGTGGTTGGTACGGCGTTAGAAGCTGGGTGGAAGGGATGTTTCGTGTTGGTGAGTGATGCACCATTGGTGGGGATGCTGAACCTGAGGATGTGTTGTGCAGAACATCTCGTCGGTGACCAGTTTTCAGAGGTGGGATGTGTTGGCTTGGAATGAGGACGATATTGTTTATTCTTTTACGACGCGACGTAGCATCACGCCCATGCAATTGCTTTCGGGACTTTTCCGAACCCCAACCCGTCTCCACACACCAGCGACGCTCGAATTCGTCAGCCGCCACCGCAACAAGCGCACACGTAGCACTCAAACGTCCACATCGTCCTCTCCTTCGTCTCACTCCACCCCATCATCGACACCGTGTATCGACACGTCGCTCCCTGCCGTTGTCCTCCAGGCATACTCGGTCTCCACCGACAGCATCGCCCTCACGTCGCTCTCCCTCCGTGCCCTTTTGCTGCCACGAGGACTTGTTGAGCATGTCCCGTACACAACTTGAGGGGGTCGTGCGAGCGCTGAACGCGCGGCTGCCTCGGCGGATGTGGATCGGTCCGGACATGGAGGACAATTTCTGGGGAAACGACGCGCAGAACGAGCGTCCCGAGGAATGCGATAGCGACGAGGACGAAAAAGAGGACGGATTGTCGAGAATGAGCGAAGCAGACATGAGGCAACGCATCGAGGAACTTGTCGGTATCCGGGCTATCGTGGGCAAGAACCGCGTTCCCAAGTCAGGTTTGGGTCCATACGCACGCACGGGAGGCGTTCCGCCTGGTGCGGCATGGAGACCATACGACAAGGCCCCGTGGGAGGAGATGGAGGTGAACGCTATCGACGAGGACTTGGACGTCATGATCGAGGACGCGATGATGGGATCTAGTCCGTTTGCGAGCCGAACCAAGTGTGGAGCGCACGGGCGCGGGCGGAAGGACGCGTCCCGGCTGGCCATCCTACGAGAGGAAAATGAAGGGAGTGAATCGAAAGAGGGCGACTCCGATGATAGCGAAGGACGTCCATCCAAGAGATAGCGCGTATCGTCCAGGAGCGTCGCTCAGAATTCAGGAGAGCAGCGCCAAACCATCCAGGAGGGTAGGGAATCCAGGCTCATGGACGTCTCAGGGTCCCCTCTGTTGGCCGAGGAGGACGACACTGCATTGAATAGCCTCAGTGAATCCGAAGAAATGGCGGTCGTGAGGACGGTAACCCCAGACAATCGTGCAAAGATTATCAGAAGGAAGTGTGGAAGGGCCCCTGCAACGGAGAAGCGCGCGCATCGAAGAAATTACCCTGAAAAGAGCTTCTTCAGTTGATAAGCGAAAGAAGATCAACTTGGACACACCGAACTTGAAATCATCCATGTTACGTTCCAGGACCTTCTCTTCCAGACGCACGTCGATAACAAACTCCCCATCGGTGGGAGGATCCGAAGCCGAGAGGGACCCAAGTGCACTGAGAGAGTGCACCATTCGTCTTCCGTTTACGACTACTCCGTCACACCAGAAGTCCGATTCGTCGGCTTGGTCTGCACCACGCATTCTTCGTTCGCACTCCCAGCAACTCTCGAATTCAAGTCAATTAGCCAAAAGTTCCCGTTGGAACGATCACAATCGGACAAGTATCCACGTGCGGCAGACTTGGCCTTCGTGACCATGGATCGACCACGATACCGCTTCGCTCGGCGAAAGTCGGAAGGAAGTAAGGCCGCGAAAGGAGACCGTCCGTCCGTGTGGTGCAAGCAACTCGACGTCAAGTACAGCAGGGCATCTGGATCGGTACTGACTATTCGGATGAGAAGCACAAGGACGAGAAGGAGAACCAAGAATCCAACATTATTACCAGTATTTTGAGGAGGGGTGCTCTTTACACTGGCGCTCTTCCGTCCGTGCTTTACAGCTCCCTCACACTACGTTCCAGGGCGCCTTTGACGAGTACCATCGCATCGACTCGGAGTCGAGGAAAGGGTGGCGACTCGCCGGCAGGTACGACAGTGAAGGAGGGTATTGCATCAGCCACCATTACGGACACTGTGGTGATCAATGGCCCCACAGAACACGTTTCGGAAGCTCTAGGAAGAATGGTCGTAGATTCTGTGTGAGAGGAGTTGAGGAACGATGAACGTGGAAACAGCAGCAGCTTCGGAGAAATCCCCTTCGAGCACCTCTTCTTGTACGAATATATCAGTGTCTGTTCAGCATTTCCTATGTATCATTTCACTATCTGTCATTCATCACGTACCGTTACGGTCCTATTCCCGCACTCGCCACATCGACGTTCCCCGTGCACGCTGTGCATGCAAGTCAAGAACGGCACCTTCGAGATCATACACCTTTTGACCGTCAAGACACTCAGCCGGTCTCCAACAGTCCACTCCCGTACCCGTACCCGACACGTCAACTTGAACGAAGGACCCATTGCCAACTCGTCGTAGTATGCAAACCAGTCACGATCGTCCGCGATCGTGCTCAACTATTCACCCACAACGCTTGTCTACGGCCCCATGGACACCGTACATACCAGATACCAGACTCATATCTATGACGGTCCGAGGGAGGGGGTTGGAGATCGGGCGGCTGGGGCGTCGACGCAAGCGCAGGGGGATGCGGGCCGTAGGGGAACGGCAGCCCACCCGGGCGTGCCAAGGTTTGGCCCGCCGGGGGCGGTGACGGCAGCGCCGCCCCATCCAAGCGTGCCAGGGGTTGGCTCGTCGAGGACGGACGCGGTGAGGGGGAGGGAACGCCCGTCCAACAAACGTGCTTAGCGGGTTCAAGGAACGAATCAAGTCGCTACTCGTCCAGGGTCCTTCGCCGCACACGCCACCCCCTATTACATAACGGCCCTCAAGGAGATAGATTGAATATTGGCACGGGAACTGGCGACGTCCACTTGATTCTCCGACAAGATCTCACGAACCAAAACAAGCAAGCTGTGCGCTGCACCGCATTTTTGTTTTCTCGGTTATTGATACTTGTCCTGATAATCGTCCGCTTGCACAACTGCCAGCATCAAGCTCAAGCATTCATCGACCTGCTCTGTCATATTAGCCAAAAAGGGCACATCAACAGTCAGCTATGCAGCACCGACTATATTCCCATC
>JBBPNX010000707.1:0-15106 GCA_038091155.1 Harrya chromipes
GAAATTCGGAGTTGAACACGTCCGTGGCCACCAAAGGCCTCGTACAACCTCAGGATCACCGTCTTGTTCGCGCTCTTGGTCTCAAACTCGTCTTCCTCGCCTCGCTTGATCGTCTCGAGGATGACATTGGAAGAACCCGACAGCGCAAAGGGCAATCTGGAAACGGTGGACGGTTTAGCATGGGAAGTCTGAGGCACAGCTCTCACTATGTGATACGGATCGTTAACTTTCCCCGACAACATGACAAACGTGTTTACTCACGATGAAGGGGGGAATTGAAAATGTAAGCCGTCTGTGGCACATCAGACTCCAAGAAGGAACCGACATGTGGCAAGACTGCCCAAGAAAAGTCATGTTTTCCTACATGTGCACGAGGAGACACGTCAGCTATCCCCAGAGTTGAATGAACATGACACCGCTTACCTTGGTCCTGCTCAGCATCAGGAGCCGTTGCTGCCCTCAGGAGAGAAAGACGAAGCACATTCCCCTGGCAGGAATACCCATACTTCGATTCGGACAAGAGTGCCACACCATATCCATACTCGCTGAAATCAGCGTACTTGGGGATGTGCATCAGAGGTAGCAACGCGCACTCCAAGCTCAGCATCATACCTTGTGACCACAAACTTCGAATTTAGCCGACTCGAGCGTAGTATTCTTGTGTGTCGGTCGCTGGACCCACCCAAACTGGGATTCGTAGGTAGCAGCCGTACTACTGATGTCGAGTGGCAACTCGACTATCATGATGATAATTACCAAGGGCCTCGGAGATCATGTCAACGAGGATCTCACACTTTAAAAATTTGTGCCTTTCATGCCAATCCACCTCTGCGTCAAAGGTGAGGAGTGGCAGCCCATTCTCCTTCGTGGTGGCTACAAGACCGACGTTATTCGCGTGTAAAACACATAGACTGTCGTTGCTTACTGGAGAAAGCGTCCAGAGAAATCTATCAAACATTAGTCAGTGAGATGGGGGGGACGCGCAGTCAAATACGAACAGTGAGGTCAATCGTACTCTTTCCATGTTTGATCTGTGTTTGTACAGCAGCTCTGAGGGGTCCTTCAGCGACGACACGAACACCGGAGAACTTCAGGGACGTTGGTGTTTCGAGATGGTGGATCTCGACATCTATCGAAGAAGGAAAATGTAAATAGTGGGTGCGGGGCAACATCGACTCGAATACAAACCCCACGCGTCCCAGTAGTTGGGTCGATCCTCGAAGATCATCAGTCCTCCGGTGTTGCCTCTCGGCAGCAGTTCCCGTTTGAGTTTCACATCGTACAAGCTAGTGATACGTCCTTGCGATGCTGTGAGCTGCAAGCTTGAATTTTTCAGGATGAAATGGTCCGAGCCATTGGTAAATGCTGGGGAGATATTTCGGTCAGGTTGAGAACTGGCCGAGCCGTGGTACACTTACCGGATACGAATCCATGCTCAGCGGACACAGCCGCCGGCCGAGCAAACATTTCATTTTCTCGGGCCTCAAGCAGGATATAACCGTATTTCTTATCCACAGTTGTCTGTATGGGCTTCGAAAGCAAGTTCTGACCAACTCCAGATAGAGGTATCTTGATGATATCACGGCGGGCGAATGGTGTTGTATTGACAGCTATAATGTCAAACGGTTGCGGAATCGAAGAATTCTCGGAGAAGGACACGGAGTCGGAGAGGAGGACACCTAAAGAATCTTCAAGGAGAACCTGGCAATCCTTGCGTACTTCGGAGTACAGCTGCTCAGCGTCATCGTATACCATTCCACTGTGAAAATAATCAGTCGAATGCCTCTGGCTTCCATGGAGGCTTACATAGCAGATCCGGGAAGAACTGAGATCGAATCATAATTAGTCCACCTAGGAAGTTCAGTTTTCACAAACATACCATCATGGACTGCGAAAAGTGATTAGTTACAGAAGGGGATGTGGTAGTGAGCTGCACTAACATTGGTTGAGGAGAACTTTCTCCCAACAGTCATCGATCGTTGCCTTTGGGTATACATATGAACTCCGTTCGGAATTGACGAGCGTGGCGAGGGTTGCGAGGAGCTTGCGATGTTTTGAACTCGAAAATCGGAAGTGAATCAAATATTACGTACCTCAACGTCCCGCAACAAGATCTCACTCTTCCTGTTTCCCTTTTTGATGGAACCTTGGTGTCAAAAATACAATTCAAATGGCACTCAACCATAGTCATTACCTTGCTCACCATGAGAAGTGTAAGTGCCACGATGGAACTGATGAAACGATAAGACAGAAGGAGACATTGAATATAGGAAAGTATACCTCGAGATACAATTCTCCACGCCTATCACGAATTATCAAGACACCACTACGGGAATTAAAAGAAGACGTACCAAACTGGAAGTGTACTACCTTCCCTCGAGTCGCGTTCTATGTCTTCGAAAAATTGCTCAACGGTGCTGCCCATACTCACAGGGGGGAGGTCGCGATGGGTGTTGTTTGCTGCTCGGATTCGACGAAGCTATGAAATAGTAAGAATCGGAGTGAAGCTGTCTGGGCGCGAACGCACATTCTCAAGCATCTTGGGGAGGGCACCTCCACCACCGTCGCCATTTCCGAACACGAGAAGGGCGGTATCGTTTGATTCAAGATTCTATCGTGATTAAGCAATAGAAACCGCTAGTGAAGTGCAACTGACCTTGTGATTTGTGATACCCTTGTTCACATCGCCAACAGTTGCTTGTGCCGTGTAGGTATCTATCAAGTGGTCGTTATGCTTACAGTTATGTAATACCGTCACCAACTACGCTTACCAACTGGGGTCATGTGACACAAGACCTGAGTGCCGTCGATGCCAACCCAATTGAAAGTGGAGTGGGGGAAAACGTTGCTGCACATATCACGATTTGTTGTCGAAAATTTCTAGAAAATGGAAATGCGTACACATTGTTCCTGGTAGGTACACAATTATGAGATGTTCCCTCGCACAAAGTCGCAATGAACCTACCAGGAAAGCTTTTGCGTGAAGAAGTACTTCATCCCCGAATCTCTGATCAACTGGGGATACGCAGCAGTCAACCCAAACGAATCGGGCAACCAAGCCGTCTCGCATCGATGCCCAAATCGAGACTCAAAATACCGCTGACCGTACAAAAATTGTCGGACAAGGGCCTCGCCGGATGGCATGTTTCCGTCATTTTCGACCCAGGCACCACCAATGAGATGGAATTGGCCAGAGGCAACCTTTTCTTGGATCTTCTTGAAGAGCGGCGGATATTGCTGCGTTGTGTCCCAAAATTAGCTTGCAGATCTGCCTAATCTACGGATAGGTATACCTGTTCCAACCACTTGAATTGTTGTGCCTGCGAGCAAGCAAATCTGTGTTCAGGATAACGCTCCATAAGATCGATTTGTGTGGACCATGATCTCGCGGTCTTCTGTTGTGTGACTCGGTACGGCCACAGCCAAGCTGTATCCTGTGGCAGGTTAGCAGATCTCCGTCGCATTGCAGGTATATCTTACAATGTGGCAATACGATATACCAAGAATTTGTGCCTTTGGACCTTCTTGATAAATGTTCGCGCCCTTTGAGTGCCAACCTTGTCCAAAGACACCCTCCGCGATCTCTCGCATTTCTTTAATGTTCTCTGCATCGCCTGTCTTGAAGGCGTTCATGATTGCATTCGCAGCCACTAACGCCTTGTTTTGCAGCGAGGAGTTGCCCGGTAAGCTCTCAGAGAGCTCTTTCAGAGTGGTAAAGTCCCACATGAGGTGCCCTAAAAACAGACGATCAGTGAAACCCCGAAGACGATGTCTTTCTACATACACGCGTCTTGGTTGGGCACTACTAAATCTGCAGATGCCAGGTTGAAGTATCTGTTCATCTGGAACCCACGCATGAGCAGGCTCCGGGGAATGAAATACGATGTCTCACATCTGGAGGAGCGATTATATCGCCATTCCAAGGCACTCCAAACATGCCATTGCAGCTAGATTCAATGACAACCTCATAGGTGCCTCGTTGGACAGCTTCACGAGGGATGATGTGCTCCACGCGACGATCCCCACCATACCCACCAGTGATCCCTTTGAAAGTACATTGAGTATGTCTGCCGACAGATTGATTCTCGAAAACTACCTTGAAGTGGCAAACCCTCTGGGGTGAATATCATGGCCTCACATCCAGGATCGAACTCGACTGCCAGTCGATCAGAACGATTGCGTCAAGACAGTGAAAAATAGACGCACGCTGAACGTATTGGTATTGTTTCCAATCAGATGGGATTGTCATCTTTACTTTCCACCAATGATTTGTCTGAAAACCGAGATAATGTAAGATCAGTCATATCCCCGTATAATGATGGCGCTGTAAGACAGTCGTACCCCTTCTCATCGTGTCAGATGTGACTGATAGGACACATATAAGAGACATACAGGATGGCCCGAAGGAGTCGCCTTTTTTTGCAGATTTGAACGTCTGTTGCATCGCCTCTTTGAACAGGGGTTTCGACTGTCCGGGGGCGCTCCAGACTTGCAGGTCGACGTAATTTGGACCATCCACTCTGCGTGTATAGAGCACAGAGGAAAGGTTGACTTTTTCAAAATGACCACCGAGGAATGTCGAGAGCCGGCTTTGGGTTAAGTTCTTGATCCACTTCGCTCCAGGCCCGTAGTTGAGCTCGGGATAATGACCGCAACCATGATCGTGTGCCATCGATGTACAATGGAGTACAATAAACTAACGCGCTTGATCAGACGGGGTGATGACTGTAGTCTGTTGAAGGGAACTTCTTTTAAGTGATGTGTGTGTTTCAGGTTAATGTGTGGGTGGGGAAAGATCGTCCACATGACCCACTGATAACTATGCATGACGACATGGGTCACCCAAGAGTTACCCTAATCATTACTCATTTTCCCTAGCATCGATGGCACTGAGTCAATTTCGAGCGCTGTGGTGCCGCAATAGTAAAATATATCTGTTACATTTACGCGACGCCAACGGTGAATGGATGAGTTACATTCCTCAAATTAGTGCGAGGAGAGATGCGCCCGCCGCCCAGTGACTGAGTGAGCTTTCAAGTTTTTTTCGGTGTTTTCCGACTCTACCACAGTTCAGACGTTCAAGTTCACCTGGCGCGGTCACCTGCCCGGCTGATCAATTTCGACGACGTTCCAGTGGGCCGCACTATCAGAAATACGCTGAGAGTCAGCATCGGGTGGGATACAGACTCGGGAGTAGCATGATGGTGTGACTACTTCCATTGAACGTAAACCCGTAATGGCAGCATTACAGTAAACGCCGAGTTTCAACACTCAGGTAAGACTCCTGCAGTTGCCACGCATATTGGCTTATCTGAAGTGCGCTCGATCGCAGTCTGGCACCCGGCCGCGATAACACAGCAACTTGACTATTTTGCAAGATCACGGTTATGTCCACGTTCACTAGTAATTCAATACAATCCCTTGGTATCAAGGTTTCATCGATATGCCCCTGCATTCCTATGCTTCTATCCCTCAACTATACACAAACTTGGTGTCAACTTTGCGGCCATGTCTATCTTTGGCGGATCCGTGACTCCCTCGTGTATATTCCAACGGCACCTGCTGTGGATTTCGAACGGGGATTAAGAAATGGACCCACGAAAATTCCCAATAAGAAAGCCGCCCAGTCTTCGACATCTGCCCGCGCAGAAACAACACGACCCACACCGCTCAACAGCCCATCCCTCTGTTTAACGTCTTGCATACGACTTCAATCTCTTCGCAAACATGTCCATCATCACAGAAGTGGGCAATTCTGACTTGGCCTCTGTACATGTGCTCGAGGAGTCGCAATCAGAGACTTCCGACTCGTCATACACGCACATCGATCTTGACGATGAGGATATCGACACCACCGGGTCTATTGACCTCGACGACCAACAACAGAACCAGGAATTGGGGGACGTAAGTTGTCGCTATGACTATCCAGATTCTAACCATGCTCACAAAGGATTCCTTGACAGATTGACGCCGAAATCTCAGAGCAATCTCCCCCCGAAGAGGATCTGTGTTCCTCTATCCCAGGAATGTATCGCATCTTGGACTTGATCAGCGAGCGTGGTACTAGTGGTCTAGGTATGACTCTGAACGATATCTTCGATTAGCACTCACATCCGCAAAGTGGATAAGATCATCATCGCTCAAGATTCTCTCAGGCGGTTCCTCAATGAGATCTCTCCCGGTTCTTACATGTCCCTGACCAAGGTCGACTTCAAAGCTCTCGACAAGTTCCAAGTGAAGCCCATCGGAATCTATGGGAGTAAGGACGAGATTGTTCGCTTTTTGGTTTCCATAGCTGTTATTGACGACACCATGTGTGTGACGTCCAGTTATCCATTGATGTACCATTATTGATGGTTCGACAGTGCGACCAAGTTGATCGGATCTTCCGAAACGAATGTAGAAAACCCGGTTTTTCGCTCAGGCTTATATGTCTGCCGTGTTCCGGATTCTGTTGGTGCAGCGGGAAGGATGTATGTCATCTATTGGCCAGAAGAATCGACTTGGGACGACGATGCTTCTCCACCTGTCCGCCGCAATCGTATCACTTTCATGAGGTAAGGATATACGGAAGTGCATTTTGACGCGCATTGATGGTCAGATTCGCAGGTACCTGACGAAGATTTGCGATCAGGTGACAGCCTTGATCTCCGATGATCATGCGAAATCAATCGTATGGAATAACTCTGTTGCCGACGGTCAAGACTCAGAATCCGACGAAGACGATACTGATCGCTTCTTTACTTTTGAAGTTGCAAAAACCAAGGAGCAAGAGGAAGGGGTCTCCGTCCGTAAAGGATTCGAGGTATGTTACCTCGCGTTATTTGTCGGAATCTAAGTGGAACACTATTTGGCAGTGTGCTTCAGACGAGCTCCTCGTCCCTAAAACACATCCGGAGTGTAGCGAGGATCCCGAGCTTTTCAAGCCACGCCTGTTATTCGGCGAAACGAGACAGGGTTTCATGACAACACAATATATGCCTGTCAAACGTTCCATCAAGCCTTACAATTCCTTCAACATTAGCGCGTTTATCTTACAGGATTCTCTGTATGCCTTTTGGACCACATCTCTTGTCTCGCTTTTCTGACTCGTTGAAGGGCGAAAGAGCGTCTGCAAATATCAGAATCTATTAGTTACAAGTCACTCAGCCACCTTGTTCGCTTGGGGCTCGAAAAGCGCTTCCCCAACGAATGTAATATCTGGGCAAAGAGAATCAGGGCCATTAAATCCGCGTCTCACAAGGACGATGGAGTCCAGCAAAAGAACGTTGAGGTTAAGTTGAACGAGGTTAAAGCACAGACTGAGTCGAGTATCCGGTTTGCTGTCGTCAATGCAGTATTTTCCTGTTATCCGTTCGTCTTCATTTTGTTATCTGGTTCTCCACTCACGTCGAGATCTACAGCACGCTCAATCGCACCCTATGTTTCGCTTCTGTTCCAGCTCTCACTTCCGATGAAGAGGGGAAACTGAGCGGTAAGTTATCGTGAAATGGCTTTGTATCCGTATCGACGACATTTCCTAGAATCGTATTCCCACCTAACATCCATTCATCGTCGTATCACGGAGAGGTTCGACGAGGAAATGCGCCAAGCCAACTGTAAAAGCATCCTCGACCAGGGTTTCAGACGTTCGAGGGAACGAATCAATCTAATTCTCTATTTATCCAAGACACTCGTCAAGAAGACTGATACTCAGCTAGCCAAACTGATTCAATCAGTTTACAAGGACAACAACCGGCAGTTGCAGGTTACCCTGGCCACTATCCTCCGGGAGATTGCGACGCCATCACAACGACCGCCTAAACCGACTCCCGTTGATATACGAAAAGCTGAGAAAATGCTCAAAGAAGGTGGAAATACATCCTCTCTCGCCAGTGACCCAGATTTCATCTCGGGCCTCGAGGATCTCTCATCTACCATGCCTGTACTGCAAGAAGCCATAAGGACCGCGAAAAATCAGGCCCAGAAATACCTCTGCAGCCTTGTGGATAAGCACTCTGGCATCCTTTCCAATTCCGTTCGTCACATACAGGTAGAGGATATGCTAAGGGGCGAAGTAGATCGCCGCATGGAGCCAGACTTGCGTGCCGCGGGTCGTCCTCTGGTCCAGAAAATCAATTCTCTATCAGAGTCGTGTGATTCCCCGTAAGGCATTTTAGAGGGACCGTCAGAACTCTAATTAACTAATGGCCTTTGAAGGTACACTTTGCATCTTAGGGCTGTCATGGCATGCAAAGACTCTGGCTACGGCCGCGATAGATGTATGGTCAACTTCCCTGGATTATCTTACCTTGGTTAACGGGATGCTCTAGATCCACGAAACTTTGAGGTTAGCGGCCATCGGGAGACATCGAAGGAGGCTTCAATGGTGTTTACCGTTCATTTGATGCACCTGACAAGAGAAGACCAACATGAACTTCAACTCAATCCTGACAAGGTACCAAATCCACGTTTCAAGGAGTCACACTCTTTCCAGCTACCTGCGGGGTTCTCTGTGTCGTAAGATTGACAATTTGTTCTATCCTTATGTGTGATGGTTGACGGTCTTTTAGCCACGCGCAACTTCTCGAACGCGACAGACTTTTCCTAGTGTTGATTGACCGACATGCCAACCTCCAGCTTTACTTGGACCACCTGAATAGTGTCGAAAATTCTATTGGACGCGAGCGTGGTAAGACGTTTCATCGAGACAAGATTGGTGAGAAGTTCTTGTTGGCGTTCGACGAATCTCAGGCAATGCTTGCTGTCATTTCGTGTGAGAAGGTACGCATCCGGGGGCTAAAGTGTTAGGTTAAAACTGAAATTTCCCTAGCTGCAGTTACACATCTTTGTTCATGATGATACTCGTGGGTTTACTGCATCTGGCAGTACCGTCAACCTCAGTCCATGGTACAACGACGGGACGACCATTCAGAAAGCATGCTTTGCCGCAGGAAACGAGGAAATTTTACTCATCGATTCTCAAGCTATAGCCCGTGTTTTTTCACTCACTACTATGCAATTTCGGTATGTATCTTCGCTTTCGATAAATTAAATACTCATATAACCCTGGCGGATTCATAGACCAGCTTCATTAGACATGCATCAAGTGCCAGTTGATGTTCATTCTTCTCCAGATGGCTCGTGTTTCTTGATCGTCACCTCGGATGGTACTTCGACTGGTATAGTTGCCTACCATTGGAACACGTTTGGGTCCTCCGATTGTTTCCCACTCCATATCACAGACTGGGTTGGCGATAGCAAGCTTGCTATCAGCTCATTCGTTCGCAGAGGCGCCGTCTACTTGTTGAAGTTAGACTTGTCGGCTCGCACTTGCAGCTCCGTCGCGCTCGACATCACTCGAAAGGTTACTGAATTCATGTTCAGGGAGAAGAATAGCGATGGCTCGTCAAGAGATGCTCATGCCACAGCGCACAACTCTGTGATCGACTGTCACGCTGATGTATGGACGTGCTTTCCTGTGGTCCCAGCAGTCCAACGAGCTACCATTTCCTCTGGTAATCGTTGCCGTTGTTCCATCCTCTTCGTCACGGATCGGAATCACATTCGTTATGCAACCCACTTTAATCGCATGGTCGAGACATTCGAGCGGACGTCGAAGAAGCCGACTGGAGATAAACTTAGCACGCTGCACATCTCCGCCATGACGTTCGACAGCTTTTTAGCTCGTTTCTCCCCGAATGGGGAGTGGGATGACGTATCGCGGTTCAAGGTTGGAGAATGGGTCGTTGACATCCTCTGTCTCATTCCCATCCATCTCGCACTTGCCAGAGACAATCGATTTGTTCCATTGAAGGACGGCGTATATTCAACTGCAGTTGAAAAATCGCTGCTTGGTGCAGAGATCAATGATATTGTCGACACAATTTCCTTCGGATGGTACGAATCGATATTTCAGTCGTACATGGCAGACAAGGTGCGAACTTTCCATATGCACAAGTTGCTCGGTTGAATTATGGCTAACATTTTCATAGCCTGTTCGTGTCGTCTCTTCCATGGGAGAACAATCCGTTGGGAAGAGTTTCACCCTTAATCACCTTGTCGATACATCTTTCGCAGGATCAGCAATGCGAACTACTGAAGGTGTTTGGATGTCCGTCACTCCAACAAAGGATGCGTTGATTGTCGCACTCGACTTTGAAGGTACTTCCCACTCGATTCCTCTTTGTTCTCCGTGCCGATGACACATTTGCAGGCGTTCACAGCATAGAGCGCTCAGCGCAGGAAGACGCCCTTCTTGTTCTCTTCAACACTGCGATCTCGAACCTGGTATGTTTGCACCTATGAAACACCCAGAAGAAATGATGAACACCAATTATCCAGGTCCTCTTCCGCAATAACTTTGCTCTGAGCCGCGATATCGCTGGGTTGTTCCAATCATTCCAGTCCAGCTCGTCAGTTTTGGATCCTGTCGCAAATCCTTCACTTTTCCAGTCTACTTTGGTGATTATCATCAAGGACGTCGTCGAGTCAGATACGAAGGAAATCAAACGCGAGTGAGCAGGTTCAGCTTTTCCTTCGTCTTGTGTTGTGACGACGATTCACTGTAGGTTCATGCTCAAGTTTCAGCATATAGTTGAGCAAGAGCAAGACGCCAACTTCATCAGCCGTCTCCACGGTGGTAAGCTCGACATTATCCCCTGGTAAGATCTTGCATTCGTTTCTCAGAATACAATGCGACTATACTGTACAACAGGCCGGTTATCAAATCGAGAGGATTCTACAAATTGTTCCCGAAACTGAAAAGACACCTCGACGAACAAGAGTTGACGCACAAGGCCGCAGGAGAGTTTTTGCATCTGATGAAGACACTTATGGCGAAACTCAAGGTTAGGGTTATCACAGCTGAAACAACTTATCTGCAATTAAATTTTTGTAGGCGAATGATTGGGGAGCACTTCCTCGTGCGGTTGTTTTATTCCATCAAGTCTGGTTGCTGATTCTCTTCCAGAAACTATGGCTGCGCATCGTGCAAAATTATTGCTAACGCTCCTGCCTACCGCCCTGGCCTTTGGCATGCAGGATGTAGAACATGATAAAGAACTACTGAGGGTATGCTTCGCGTCATTTTATATGGTTGCTGGGTGACTGATAACATGATTTCCCACTCAGAACCTGGACACGGACGTGCCAATAGACTCCCCGGATTCCAACGCTCGCTTCTTCGTCGCCAATCTCGAACATTCTCAAAAAATGACTCGCGAAGAAGCGTTGGACGCGCTGTTCGCAGACTGGCACGAGTTTAATTCCCGCCAGCTCGTCCCCGATACTCAGTGGGCAGAGGGGCTCGCTCAGTACCTGGAAGATCTGGCGGAAATGCGCATCAATCACGTACGAGACTGGGTGAAGTCAAACTTGTCACGCTTCCAGGCTCCCCACGCGAGTGTGTCGGAACTCCAGCGGACGCTTGAAAGTGCGGTGATCGACTTGAAGAGTAGCATGCAGCTTTGTCTGGTGCAGTGCGCTTCCTGCCAGTTGCTCTGTATTCAGAACCGACTCCACGAAGGCCTGCACGATTGCAAGACGAAACATATTTGCACACGGTCTTGCGAATACTGCGCGGAAGTGGGTGAGCTTACAACAGACGAGGAAAAGGCGTGCGCGATGACGTAAGTGATCATTGAATGACTTAGCAACGGACATTATCATTCTCCTCTTAGCGCTGGACATTCTGGAAAGCATATGTACGCATGCTTTGTATAGGAACTGTTGTTTGATCGTGACTCTTCTCTAGTTGTAAGGTCAACGTCCATTTGTGTGGTGCACCGTGCAAACTTCTGGGTAAAAGCGGATGTCTTGAAGCATGTGCCAAAGTATGCCGTTCAAGCTCTTTGTCTCCTGTTACTTATGGTTTTCAAGGTCACCAACCACGAAGACGATGACCATCAATGCGCAGCGGATATACATACCTGTGGCGAAGTAATTGCCACCCCACATACCCTTCAATCAAATGCTTATCTTACATTATAGCTTTGTGCTCTCTTCTCCGTGACATTGCCTGGTGGATCGAAGTATGGTTGCAAGGGAAGGTGTGGAATTTCGATGTAAGTGGTCGTCGTTGTGGTCACAGTCAACTGTCGTTTAATCTCTTATCATCTCAGTGATGTTGAGCATGAAGCGCACCAATGTGGCGCACAATACTGTCCGATACCTTGCCAACTTTGCGGGGGATCCTGTCTAAGTCGTAACCACTTGCACATGTTGGAAAAAAATGTGGTTCATCTTTGCGGGTACGTCATCTCAGGCTGGTGATGTATTTCATGGCTCTAGCTGAACGCATTCCGTAGGGAGCCACATGTTTGTGCTCGACGATGTGACGTTGAAGGGGTCTGCGAAATTGAAATGACTCCCGATTCCATTGAAGAAACCTTCAATGGGATGTACGAATGCTTCCAGTACACAAAGGTATGCCCTGCTTCCCTTCCACAGGTTGAAACATTCAATGATTCTGGTTGCATGAGTATAGTATTCACAAGGTGAATTGTTCGAAGTATAAGTTTTAGTCCCACTCTGAATACACTTAGTTGCGAAACGACTCAAATGCGTCAAGCGCATCCCTCCAGGCCAGTTATCGCATGAGGGTTCACACAATCATAGCTCGGATCCTCGTGTCGTCCATTATTGTCAAGCAAGGTTAGCCGAACTCACGGTGTCTGTGAGACAGTAGCTGACTGTGAACAGATGTGCCGGTTGCCAATACCATTGCACACTTAAAATTGGTATGAAATGGCGGCTTCGGCCTGACTTGCACAAGCTAATTCCTTGGTTCATATGTAGGTCATTCCAAGAAGGAGCATGAAACTAGTCACGGGTCCATGTCAAATGTGCGGTGGTCGATCGATGCCCCAGACGAAGAAGGTTTTGAGGTAGATGGGCGACGATACGCAACCAACGATGCGGGTGCACCGATGATGTGCAGCTTGGTGTGCAAAGCGCTCGGTCGGCATGTCCACATCGACTATTGTCGAGCCGAGACGCCAGGAGAATGTCGAGCAAACGATGAAATCCAACATATCGCGAAGAAAATGAGACCTGAACCGGACGTACCCAAGGACTATTTGACCCATAGATTATTCTGGAAGCGTAGTGGTAAGCCGATCCTCGGATATCTACTCGCCTCAATACCACATTCTTTGCAGGGTTCAAGGATCCGTATCTTCGCCAAGAGCAGACAAACTTTGCAATGTGGTACGTCAAGCTACAGGAGTACATAATTTCCGTTCGCGTTTTGCTCACCTCGATCTCCCAAGTGATTCCATGTGCTCCGGTAAGTTAAAGATACATGTCCCTCTTTTGTACTCATTGTGATCTCTTCCGTAGGGTCTGAGCATAATGCTTCTGGGGGAAAGCCTGCTGTCCCCTCATTCTGTATTCACCCTCTTTTCCATGCACCGCTGACAACAGACATTCCGCCAAAGCATGGTTATATCTCAACGGATGGGCATCAGTTCATATGTAGGAACCCAGCGTCTGCGCAGGAACCGCTTCACATGTGCGTTTCGTTTTTGTATCAACACCCCAAGAGTGTAAACTGATCACTCTTTGTCATCAGCATCTTTTTAATTGACAGGTAAGCAAGGACCTCAGTACAGATCAATTGTGCTCACGAAGATGTTTAGGTCAAAATCAATGAGCAAGTCTGACGAAGTGCCGTCTCAAAATACACCGGCTGGTGGGAAGATACGTTTACGCATGTACAACCGACTTGGCGCTGTTTACGCTGCCCTGCACAATTTCTGGACCGCTCGCCAGGCCGCTTGCGGTCTTAAGCGTGATGCAAATACTGTCATTTTGCATGCTGAAGACACGGAAGTCGTGTGCGAACACGACACCCAGAGGTCTCCAAATGAGTTGCTTGATCACCTCCTTTCCAGTTACCCAAAGGGGGGTAACTGTTTCGATAAGGCTCTCAAGGCTGCTGAGTCAGAAATATTGAAGTGGTCGGACGACGCACGTCCACCCGTGATCATCTTCCTTTCCGACGGCATTGCCTCCGTTTCTGATAGCGTCGTGCAAAAACTCTTCAAGAAAACCGCGCAGAAAGGGTGTGTTACGCTCTATCGTGTGTCCAATGACAAACTCACTTGGCATACAGGAAAGGACTTTCGTTTCACGCAATCCTATTTGGTCCCAAAACGACCTCTACCCGGATGGAGCGTATGGTGACTGTCGCACAAGACGCCCAGAGCCAATCGCCCACGTTGGCGAGCGCTGCGTCGTCCTTCCACGAAGCGTTGGATAGCGTACGTTGTTTGGTTACGGTTTGGATAGAGATTCAATCCACGTTTTCACAGGACGGACTCTCGCGAACTTTCCTCGGCATCGCAGTATCTCTGAGGAAGAGAGGGGTATTGATGTAATGAGGGGGGTCAAGTTGGAGAATGATACCATGGTCACGTATACTCCTTTCTCGGCATTCACGTTCTATGTTTTACCATGTATGTTTCGTTTTTTCGCGTGTGCTGTGTGTAGGTTCTCGCGGTCGTTCAAATGATTTCTCTTGTTGACGTTGTAGTAGGCTAGTAGTAGAGTCACGATCATCTCTTGGCAGTTAAGAACTCTGCGCACTGCACTATTTGCATCTGTATATAGGCTCCCTTCATCATTCAAAATTCAGACGAAGATGCCAGGCTGGCATTTCAGTCAACCCGTTCGGGGCCTTGTATCTTGAAGATCTTGGCTAAACCCCACCCAACAGTCACCGGTTCCGCTCCTTCGAAGTGTGCCTTTAGTGGCACGCCCAAGGCCGCGCAAACACAGCAAGTTGACTATTTTGCAAAGTCATGCCCACGTTCATTGACCTTCATTCGATACAATTCTCATGGTATCAAGGTTTCATCGATATGCTCCTGCATTCCTATGCTTCTACCCCTCAAACACATGTACAAATCTGGCGTCAACTTTGCGGCCATGCCTATCTTTGGGAATCTGCGACTACCTCATGTATGTTCCAACGGCACCTGCTGTGGATTTCGAACGGGGATTAAGAAATGGACCCACGAAAGTTCCCAGTAATAAAGCCGCCCGGCCTTCGACACCTGTCCGCGCAGAAGCAACACGACCCACATCGCTCAACAGCCCATCCCTCTGTTTAACGTCTCGCATA
>JBBPNX010000708.1:0-15101 GCA_038091155.1 Harrya chromipes
TTGGAAAGAGAACCTGAAGGGTGGCTGGGAGTGTGTGAGCGACGTGAACAGCTGAAATTGTGCACCATGTAACACGGAGGTGGGCAACAATCGCACACTGACTCTGTAGGACCCACAAACTTGAAATGATGATCATGCCTCCGGTGCGCGTGTTACCCGAATCCGATCAGTGAAAGCAGCCGCTTGTACGACATCATCTATGAGACCTTGAGGAATGGTCTCATTTGCCCCAGATCAAACGTTGCACACGAGTTTCACACAAGTAAGAGATGTCGACTGACTCGAAGCCATGTTAACCTCCCCCGCTTCCTCGATGCCCATGTCAAAGTCAAAGTCAAAGTGACTTCTGTTCACTGACCCGCAGAACTGTGTCAAACACCCCAGCGTTTCTTTACTCCGACATCATATACTGGACACCGTCGTTGCTTATGCGATAGCCTGGGCATTACTCAGATGGATACGTATGTCTCGTTGGCAGCTTCACACCACAAGGCTCAGAGGCCCTCCCAGCGAGAGCTTCGTCTACGGTGTGGCCAACAAGGTCCTAGATGCAGACAACCCCGGGTATATGTATGAAGTGTGCTCGATCGTATGGCACGGTCAGAGAATGCCAGCATAAAACGACATTTTGTTCACACTGTTCGCGTACGCTATGGGATCGTGGAGATACGCATACGACGATGACTCAAGGAGACAAGACACATCTGCGGCCAGCATCAGCCCTACCTATTAGGTACCAAAGATTCAAGGAGAACCTTTGCCTTCACCACCGTCACCACCGTCAACGTATTCCTCTCGCCCGGAACTGGCGACTCCGTGATCGCTTCCTTCATCAACCCCAAGTCAGTTGTACACACGACTTTCCGGCCTCCTCCACCCCGACCCGTGCGGTAATCCACCTCCATCGTAGCGCTGTCAAATTTCTGACCGGGATGGCCAACTACGAGCTTGTAATTGGCCGCCCTCGCATTCCAAACCGATTTCGCAAGTTTCTCGGTGGTGGAAATGATGTATGATATCTTGCGTTGGAACCTGTACGAGATTTTTGAGTGAGCGGCAGAGGCAGAGGAGGCACAACCAGCTGCCAGGGCAATGTACGAAAGCCCTTGTATGATATCTGTCGCGAGGCTGTCGGTGTCGCTGACTGGGTCGGGGATATACGCATGGGTCAGAGATCGCCAACGCGTAGTGAAGGTTTGCGATTCTGTGTTATTGTTAGCAGCAGACTCGATGAGATTCACGAAACTAGACGCTTGCCTGAATCCTGCACTCGTTTGTGCACTCCGGTGAGAACATCGTCGTGTTCTTTGCCAATCATCCACGAGGAAATAATATGCCATAAGCGAGAGATGAGGTAGGCGCGGAATGCAATTGGGAGGTACAAGGCCGCACCGGAGGGTGACATTGTTCCTAAGCAGCCCAGCAAGGATTGAGAAATAAATTCTGACGCTCGTGGCGCTGCCGAAAATTGTTCGTTGGTTACAGGAGACTGGGAGTCACGGTTGTGGATGAGATATCTGGCGATAAATATCGAGGTCAGGTGCACCACTGAGTTTAGCCTTTCCAGGGTCTGAATGATCGTGTACTCGGTGTATACATGCGAGACGGTGATGAAACGCTGAACATCAGACGATTCAAGTTGTCGGGTTACGACGGTAGACCTGATGTCTCTTAGTCGGTCGTTGTGCTGTTGATGGATCTCGTGGATGCGAGCTTTGGAGGTCCTGAGGTCCCAGCGCGCGGAGAGGAGCTCGTGTGATACATCAGGGAGCTGGGCAAGCTCTTGGCGCACAGCAGCAAGCTTGTGCGTCTTAGTGGCAACTGAACGCTTTCGGCGGTCCAGTTCAGTAGTGAGAGTGGCAATCTTGCACTCTCGGAGCTTGTGCAACTGGACCTTATAGCGGTTCCACAGGTCCATAAGCTTGTTTTTGACATCTCGGGTGGCCTTTTGGTTGTGATGAGGAAACTATGGCACCATATAGAGAGACACACCTACGTGATAGTGAACGTTGCGCAGATCCCGTAGCGTGATGGTGTTGCACACGCTCGCCACTGCCATATCATGATTTGGGGATAGGGCCAAGGACGAAACAATATCGGCATGTTCAATGGGAGACCCGATTCGTTCATGCGTCACTGCATCCCAGAAAGACACTGATGGACCTGCAGAAACTGCGATATATGTGCTGTCGCTTGCCAAGGCGATGCACCAAGGGTTATACTTGCTGTGGATGCGCCATTTTGAGAGCGTGCTTCCGGTGGATGCGTCGATATGGTGAATGTGGCCGTCCTTTGATGCGACGAAGAGATGTTTGCTGTCGTGATGCCACGCGATGGATTGGTTACGCCATGAACCGACTTCGATCTTGAAATCAGCGAGGAGTTGGCCATTCTCAGTTTGGTAGATTCGGACGCCGGCGGACTCGCGTTTCCACTTTGCTGTCGCGAAAACAAGTCCGTTTGGCGAAAATTTTGCCGCGGTCACCCAGCCGTCGCGCGGTAGTCTTCGCAGTTCCTTTCCTGTTGAGAGTGACCAGATGTGCGCAGTCCGGTCAACCGATCCCGACACAATTTTCGTCCCATCCGGCGACACATCGACAGCATTGACTGTTCCCCAGTGTCCTTTCAACTCCCTCGCCACTCTCCGACTCTGTGCATGAAAGACCGTTACAGGGTTCTCCCACGCCCCACTACTTACAACCCATTTGCCATCTTGCGAGACCGCAATGTCATAAATGACACTCCCCACGTGCATCGGCATCCCCACCTCCTTCCCATCCTCAGTCCGCCAGCATCGGATTTTTCGTTCGGCGCCACCAGCCAAGACGTGTTTCCCATCAGCCATGAACACGACTGAATATATGTATTCCCGGTTGTGGGTTTCGATCACCTTCGCACTGGAGGTATTCGGATGGCTCGTCACCATCATGCCTCGGATCACCTGGTCTTGACCATCTTGGCTCAGCCTCTCTTCCTTTTGTTTGTCCTCGCTCGACGCCACACTACTTTCCTGAACGGCAGTGGAAGCCACGCGTGGATGGATCCCCGTCGGTATTGTGACTTGGATCGCTCCGCCACCGCCATGTCTCGCCCTCTCCTCCCTTTGCTCGATCTTGCTGGACCTGGTAACATCTTCATTCGATTCTTGCGTCTCGTCAGTATCATCTTTTTGATTGTCCCATCCGGCTACTCACCGTTTCTTCGTGTTGATCGCAGACGCAATTTGCGAAGCATTATCGGATAAAAGTATGACTCTAAGAATGGGTGCGTGGTGTTGAGTCGCAGCGACCGTTTGCCTCTAGATATACCCACCCTTGGCAACACTTTGCCGAGATTCTCGCGACCAATAGGGGGTTCTGTCGACGCTGTGAATATACCTCAGAGGTCCTCGCTTCTCCCGATGCGGCTCCCCACTAATTCCCCGTATGGTACGCCAACATGTGAGTCCATTCTAGCACCCTTTAACAAATCATCTCCACGATGCTTCACTCCTCCATCCGCGACCAATGAACCCGTTTTCTTTTGTTGCTGGACAGTTTGCTAACTGTTCTTCGCGTTCTCTAGACCGCCGTGACTATCCATGACCCTCAAAGGCCACTATTGCTTCCGAGAAGTAGTGCCTGAGGTGGATAGGCCATATACCCGTGCCTCCTGATCATATCATCGCGTTAATTCCGCACTTGTATCAGTCGGTCTTTTGATCGATGCCCTAGCGTTCCCCTCATAACTGCTCAGAACAACCAGCCGGGGTACAAGTCACAAAGCCCTCTGGATCTTGACAGGACTTTATGCTGTGTTTGCTTCGTGACCCATTTAAACTGCGTCATTCCGCTACACGGTTATCAACCCCCTCCCCCAACGTCTCACACGACCACCTCACTGTATCTGTCCCACCCACCACCTGCCGACCGTCCCTTCATTGCCAGAGAAGTGACCCTCTCCCGTCTTTATGTTCCCCAATTCGCTCGCATTGTTCGCACGCACCACGTTCGTCAACGTTGTCCCGTCCGAATATTGCACAATCGATGTTCGATTCGTTACCCCCAGGTATATTTGATGGTGAGCGACTCGTTTCGACTGCGTGTAAGACGATTGAATCAGAGGCAGGCCCAATCGACCATGTTCCCGGGAGCGAAGTACGCCCAGATGCGTATACCTGAACTGTGAGAGACTTGCGCCTGAAGCCACTCGGACAGGAGGTTGAAGACACGATTGCGAACGCGCACACCTCGTGAAAGCCCCTGAGGATGTGGGGGAACGTGCTACTCGACTTTCCCAGCGAAAAGGGGGCCACGATGCGGGGCGCGTTGGACGATATGTGGTTTGGTGTCGACGATCAGCCTGAGGGCGTCGATTTTCGGCGAGGGTTCGGTCCAAGTCATCCACCGGGGTATCAAAGTCGGATGCGCGACGGGGGGAAGGGTCGTCGGAGAGGATGGGGGAGATGGACTGATTGTGTGCGGGGTACCGTGAAGGTGAGAGGAGGGAGGGACCATCGATGTCGATTGGGCCAAAATTTGTCTGGTTGGTGTCGGCAAATTTGACGAGATCGGACGCATCCTGGTTGGGGTGTTGGAGTGTAAGTGGTAGGGGAGTGACATTGCGCGCTGAGGGAGGGTCAGGAGGGGGAATGGGATAAAAGGGAGTTTAAGGGGACTGATTTGAAGAGACTGAAGACGCATTTCGCAAGACCGGGTGACGATAATGCTGGAACGATCTTGGCGGTGCTGGGACGCTCAGCGAAGGGGCTCATATGGCAGGGTAGACTATGAGTTGCTAAGGACCAACTTACAATATTATTGAAAACTTGACCGGAATCCAGTGGTAGTACATACATCGCGTGTTAGAGACACTGCCGGTTAAGCAATACCAAGCTGCGCACGGCCGAAGGCATGCCGATGGTGTGAGCACGATTACATTAGCTACTCAGTAGGTCGAGATAAGATTATAGGGGACAGCAGCAATCTATCTGTCTTCTCGACCACCACCCTTCGTCTGATCTCTCCTCGTACTCTTACCTATCATCCGTCGAACATCGCACCGCCCTATGGTGCTCCAAACCCCAAAAAAATCAGTGCGATTTATTGGTCATCTGCACGCGGATTAGTGGTCGACCACACGAGATGTAGTAGTTCTGTGCGCAATATATAGCAACAAGTCATGTTTTGCATGTATTATTCAGTACTGTACTATGGACAAAAATATAGTAGGCCGCGCAAGTAAGCAGTTCAGATAGTCGGCCATTCCTTCTTCCACGCCAAATCGCAGGTATATGTAGTCCTCGAGGCACCAATTGCATCCGAATTTGCAGGACGGGACCGACAGGAACATTGTACAGCATTCGGCGAGGACTTTGCGTGACCGATGAGTAAAGTTTGAATGCCGGAAATCAAGGGTCAGTATAGAATAAGTGTGAAGAATGGCCCGTCGTTAAAGTACATTGCCAATTGGACTTTCGCCTTTCCCGTGCCCTCTGTGTAAGGAATGTGTAAGGAGCATGTAAGGTGGATGAACAATTGAGCACAAATGAGTAAAGTGGGATGGATCGCGTAGGCCCATCAGTAGTACGAGTCGGGACAGAAAAAAGTCACCGACCAGACTCCGAGTCACAATGACGGCAAGTAAAATGAATCGGTCTAAATGGCAGTACGACTCAAGTTATGGGTTGCGAAATGACTCAACATGACACTTTCAGACTGTGAAAAAATCATTCCGAGGGCGTCAGGCGGAGCGGTTAATTGATCACAGAGATATAAAATGAATGAGTGAAGTCGACCCTCAATAAAGTTTGTTGTCCCCCTGTTAACACCTGGTGAGTCAAATTTCCCTGATAGAGGCATTATGATGTGAAAAATAGAGCCTACATTGTCTGACTGGTTTTTTCTGTATCATTTGACGAGACTTATATGTCTGAATCATTATTGGTTGAAGTTCAAGTTATGGAACGACGCTGACAAACCCCTCAGGTCACGTCGATTTACGTAATAAAAGTGGAGAACAAATATTGGATTTTTGTTTGTAACTTATCTCGAATTAGATGAGTTTTGTCAGTTCCATATCTGATCGTCGACTACATTCACCAATAAATACCCTTTCAGCGACCATCATCGATCCATCGACTAGTAGCTCATGACGTCCGAGAACGGTGGGCCAGTCATGTCCTGTCGCACCCTTTGGGTCCTGATACGATATTCCGTAGTGTTGGTCGGCGTGATCGGTGGAAGTGGTATATACCACCTCGACAACCTCACCACCATGTAAGTTGATCTTGATCATCTATTCGAGGCTATACTAAGATCGTCAATCTTCCCTTTTTCTTTCGCTCTACTTTTATCAGAAAAACTGTAAACCCAGAGACGGTACGCCATCACCACCTTCTGATTTTCTTCTCCCTAACACCACCCGTTAGCCATGGGGACACCCCTCCTCTCCTATTACTATCTGCGCCCTCCCCTCCGGAGCACGCGTCGCGTTTATTGCGCGCCACGGCAAGTATCACAACATCTCCCCCTCCGCCGTCCCATCCCGCGCCAACATCGCCGCGCTCAAACACCTAGGCGTTCGTGCCATTCTCGCTTTTAGCGCCGTGGGCTCCCTCCGCGAAGAAATCGCCCCTGGCCACTTTGCCCTTCCAACCCAAATCATCGATCGCACTAAAGGCATACGCCCGTCCAGCTTTTTCGACGGCAGTATCGTCGCGCACGCCGCGTTTGGGGATCCATTTAGTGACCGCTTAGTGAGGTGGCTCGAGGGAGCGGTGGCGCGGGCGTTGGCAGAGGAGGGACACGGGGTAGTGTTGCATCGGGACAAGTGTATCGTGTGCATGGAGGGCCCGCAGTTCTCGACGAGGGCGGAGAGCGTGATGTATCGAGCCTGGGGAGGGGATCTGATCAATATGAGCGTGTTGCCCGAGGCAAAGCTGGCGCGCGAGGCCGAGGTTGGGTGTGTCTTCTCATCTTTTCTTTCTTTGGCAGGGTGAACGGCGAGATTAAACACTGTTTCCCCGTGCGCGCTGCTTCACCAGGTACGCGTTGATTGCGACGGCGACCGACTATGATTCATGGCGCCCCCATTCGGAAGTCGTCACCGCCTCCCAAGTGATCCAAACACTCCACGCAAACGCCAATACCTCACGCCTCGTCGCTGCGGCTATTCTCGAGGACCTGTACCTCGCCGTACAAGGCGACCTTTTGAGCGAAGAAAATGGCAGTATGGCATTCTCCATTATGCCCAGGAGCGCCGGCCAGAAGGAAGAGGACGTTGAGAAGCTCGCGTACATCCTTCCTGAGTATTTTAAGTAGCGGGGTCAACGACGGGGTCAACTGGGCGCGCGAGTCCGAGTCGGTGAACTGCCATGACTCGTGATTGCCTTATCGGGCCATCACCGGAGTTTACTGGTGGCTACTAAGTAGAACAAATAGGAGCTCACTGTTGTGCATGACTCACTGAGAGCCATTTCATCGCGATCTCGAATTATCAGCACAAGAATGGCCAATTGAATCTGGCATTTCCATGAGTTCATATTTGCCTCATAGACACATCCAAAATGCTACAGACTGACCTCCTTTACTAGATCAACTTCAAGTCGAACCTCAAGGCCTGTCAGCCTCCTTTGAGGCTCCATACTATGGAACTGCTATTCATGGGTTCTACGAGTATTTGACGCAAAAGGAGGCTGAGTTCAAACAATCGCAGATTGGTCAGGAATATTATGCCAAATTCTGTTCCGTTGTCCAGAGCTCAGGGACCGGAAAGTCCAGGATGTTAACCGAGGTAAGCATCCGCTTGTTTAAGTGCACGTACAGTGGCTAATTGCAACCACAGCTCCGCAGAAAGGGTGTCATAGTGATCTATATAAATCTTCGCGAGGAAGAGGACAACACTGTGACAGGTTTCCCTGCACGCGATCCGATCCCAGCAAACCTCTTGACCAGATTCCCCCTCACTGTGGAGGAGTACCAGAATGTTTGCTATGCCTTTTTCATTGCCCTGTTTGATACAATTGAGGAACATCTCTCTAACGACAAGGAAAACATTATGAGTTGGGTTGAAGAGATGTGCGATGTGAACCCAGCCAGGCCAACTACCAGAAGGCACTTCATTCTCGAGCTGTATGAGAGATATCTGAGTGTGAGTATGGATTTTTTTACCTCTGATATTCGATTTGATTATCCCCCATAGGTTTATGCCACTCTTATCAAAATACGTCATGGAGCTGATACAACAACTGCTCGCACCGGGCCACACGTTGTCATTTCCCCCTGCCCCCATTTTACATTCATACTTTCCAATGCCTACAAGAAAGTTGGCGCTTGCCTTACACAGATATTTCGTGGCACTGGAAATGAACCCAAGTTAGTCATCGCATTTGACGAAGCACACGCGCTCAGTCCAACCCACCGAAATGCCCTGGGATACTCTCCGGACAATGTTTTTTGCAGAGTAGTGGGTGACTACAGCTACGCACAAAATCATGCCGTGTGGGTTGTATTCGCTTCAACGACATCCAAGGTCGCCGGATTCTCAATCCCAAATCGACAGTGTATGTGGTGACCAAGATGGCGAGACCTGACTAGGTTGCTAATCATGTGGCACTTCAGATACAGCTGTTCACGATGCGAAAATGCTTCAGCGGCTTTTCTCACCTTACACGCAACTAGGATGGGACCAATATGCATGGGAACTCGGAGATATCGACATTGAGGACGTTGCGAGGCTCGATCACATTGCCGGTTATGGGCGCCCCTTGTAATGCCGCTTCCACCTGAGGCTTGGGGTTGCTGCTTACCTTTTTAACCCTCAACAGGTGGCATTCTCTGATAACTGCGCTCGGCTCAGCGCTAACACATGTTGTGATAAATACGACAACCTGGAAGCTGTGTGGGTGTGATGGATTCAACCCACGGGACATCAATCACGTGCTCGCGGTGTTGGGACAGCGGTTCTATTTTCAAATCAACCTTGGACACCCAGATTCAGCCACGCATCTAGACAAAGGGGTGGCCAGTCACCTGCGGATAGGTGGTGGAATGATATCAGACCGGGTTTGGACATGGACGGGTTATCCATCCGAACCATTCTTGTCATGCATGGCCACATACGTTCTGCATGGAAGGTTTCAGGCCGACAAACGAAGACTTGGACCTGCGCTCAGAACAATGTTGACGGCAGTTCACTCTGGCATAATCAATGTGGGACAACGTGGTGAATTACCCAGCCGATTGCTGTGGCTTTTGGCCAAGGATTTGTTCATCCGTACCAGGCCAGAGAATGTGGTGACGGAGGAGCCATCATCGTGGAAAGAACCTCTCATTGACTGTCAAATGATTTCCGTCATCGATTGGTTCGAGTTCATCTTTGGACCGCAGATATGGGCCACAGAGTATATGCAAGCACCGCTTGCGCGTGAGACCTTTGAAAATGCATACCTGAACTTCTCCCATTGGATATGCATGGGGGCGAACATGACTGGATCGAAGGCAGGGAAAGAATTAGGGTAAGTGCTCAAAACTCTGTTCGGTCGAGTCACTTTATCTGACCCTGACAATTTACTGCATAGATTGGACGAGTGGACACTACGACATTGGGTGAGAACGAGTGCAGTGCAGTGCACTCACGACCAACCTCTGATCGACAAGGTGATACCAATCTATTTCAAGGGCAAGAGCGATACAACATCGGCGGAATCGCAAATGTCACAGATCTTCGTTACGGACAGGGTTCGGGTATCGGCGGATTCCAAGGAAGCTTTGCACAACATCACCACAAGACATATTGATCGCTCAACTTCTCTACCGCGTTCCAACTCCCTCCCATACATCGTAATCATGGCCGACCTTGGTCAACCAGCGTCGTTCTCAGTCACCTATCCCGAACGAGATGACGACGACCACTGCATGCACGTTTATGCTGCCGGCGTCAACGTGACCACTTATCCATTCCTTGCAAAGTATCCCGAGGCCGTGGAAATTCTCCAGGAGCTCGTCCGCTTCAACCAGATTCCCGAAACTAAAACACCTTACACAACATATCTGGATGCACAGGTCAACTTCGGCAGTACAGCAACTGACGAGCACATGTTATGGGAACATGCGAGGGAGGTGCCAGATATGTGAAGCCAACAACGTCTAGGAATTGGAGGACAGCAAGGACCTGGAATGTAGATCGGATCCGCAGCACATGCAATATGATGACCTGACCAATGTCTCTTCATTGTACGGTGAGCGCCGTGTTGAGGTACACCTCGCTCGTGCCTATAAAAATGTTGAAATCGTCGCTGGGCTCCACGAAACTATTGCTATAGAGGAAAGCAGAGCGAAGATCAGAATCATTGTTTGAGGGAGAAAGAGACCGAGAACTTGCCTGACACACCACACAGCAAGCTGACTCGAGATCACCAGAATGGTTAATGTCTCTGATTGGTCCTGTCCTACACCCAAAATGAGCTCGATGGGGAGAATCGATATCCACGAGGGACTCGCGGGATATTGACCTTGGCAAAACCGATCAATTTCATGTTCCGGGTGACGATAACTATAGTGATCTGTCATGTAAACCTATTTGGGGGACATCAGCGAAACATTAGCTCAGGACGTTTTGTCATCGGAACTGACTTGGACAACCTCTTTGCCATCCTTCGAACCGGTGTTAAGAACTGTCATGTCACGTTAAAACCCTTGGAACAGGATAACTTTAAGTCAGAGGGACTCGCTCGCGTGAGACGTATGTAGCTGGCCGCGCAGAAAAAAGATAAATGCACCAGTTGAATGTCGGCAACTCAACCCGCGGCCAAAGCACTACGTTGGAACTGGAGTATCGAGAACATACTAGCGGTACCCAAATCACGGAAGGTCAGCCCATCACTATTGAGATATTACCTGGTCCAAACAGCAGGAACCACTTGGGCAAATCATGCAAGGAAGGTTTACTGGGCACGAGCTTCTGAGGTAGTCATAGTAAAAAACTGGCGGGTGGCGATGCTCATGCATGGGAACGACACAGGAAGCCTGGCTGTGGAATGGACAGGATTGAGCGAGAAAGCACCCGTTCAGTAACCTTTCAATTTAAACGTACCGGATGGGCTGACAGCGTCGAAGATGATTTCGGCGACGGCGAGGCCACCCTACTCCCCCGGGCAGAACTATTGCACTACAGCGTCCACATCTGTCACACGGTGAGAAACGGAGTTGATCGATGATCCACGATCGGGGAATGACATACTCTCTTGAATCCATGTGTTGGTGACGAGCTTGCCGCTCACGAAAACCACGCTTGAACGGCTTGGACAAGCAGGAACTGTGCCCCGACGAGACTCAAATCCGACAAGTCGACACCCCTGCCCATCGTCGCATTCATTCCGGGAGTCCACAATAATGTTTGGCTGAGAGATCACGCACCGACCATGACAATGGTGACTTCAGACTCTTTTGCTACTGCGAGTGCTTCGGGGAAGCCAGATTCACCATTCGACTAAAGCTAAACTTGAAACCTTCGGTAAATTTGATTTTGACCCATGTCTTGGTGAGGGATTCTTGCAGGGGTGTTATCCCATTGTTTGATGCGTTGAAGAAGACATAATCGCCGAACTCTCGAATGAGAAGTCTCGGGGAGAAGAGAGGTCACCTCGAACTGCAGCAGGGCCAGGCATCAGCGCGTGAGCTGCGATCCCCAAGAGCTACTAGTGTTCTGATAGTACTCTCTTCTCTCTCTCGACTTGGATTGCGGTTGATTTGTAGCCTGGTTTCGACTTGCCAAGTAGTTGAGGTTATCGACGTTGGTGCACATGTAAGAGAGTACGATTACATAAACATACCGCAAATTTCCTCAATGTGGGGAATCCGAATCTCTTTTCAATCTTGATTATAATATGCTGCCATCATCAAGATTGAAAAGAGATTCGGGTGTCTCGAAACAACCCACTCAGAGCGTCGATGAATGACGCGAAGTGACAGTTGTCCTCGACAGCCTGAGACATACGCTGACGCGCTACTCGCATGGTCATTGGACAACCATGCCAACTCTCAACAACATGTTTCGTCTAAGCACAGAATATTTTCTCCACCTCAGCATCGCCGACGGATTTTGTTCAATGGACACCACACGGTCAGTTGATGCACTCTTTTTCTTGTCATTTCCGGTTGATTATAGTGTGCCTAGATTTTCATGTACCGTGAATGATGGCCTCATTGAGGTCATATCTCGATAAGGCCACTCATCCATGGTAGAGGAACACAGGAAGTCTCCCAGGAATCTGGATTGATCCAGGTCAATGGGCGATTTACTGACTAGCTCTAGACCTTGATGTCCCTGTCTTATTGACACTTTGCAGGGGAACACTAGATCTTCACTAGTGTGCGCTTGAACCCGGTCATTGGAAAACACCTTGCGACATATGTCTATACCGATCCACTCACTTTCAGTAAGTTTGAACCTTTGATCGTATCGAATGAAGAGACATGCACTAGCATTCTAACAAGCAGGAGTGCCTGCAGGCAAAGCTCAGATGTTCATGTAGTACATGGCCTCTTTGAGGTCGCCTCCGAGAGGACATATCATCCATAGTAAAGGAGTGCTGGGCGCCTCTCACAGATTGGTTCTAGCCCAGCTGGCGACCTTACTGAACCTTTAGGCTCGATATCGATGTTTTTAGGACGCAAGTGACCTCGATGCACCTACCACACTTCTCAGAAAAACATCGGGTCTTCATTCGTTTGGGAGTGCCTCTCCCACTCACTGAAGAGACCCGCGACATACCTGCGCAATAATTTACCCATTTACGGTGGCCTCACCTTTGACCAAATAGTCACCAGATCCTGTGAGGCTTGAATCAGTCTATACCCAATATCGTAATCATACTCTATTCCAAGGCGGTTTTCAATGTCGAATTCGTGGCATGCCACCTTTGGAGATCCGTGCTTGCTACAACCTTTGGTCCGAGGTTCCGACATTGTACCACCAGTTGGCGACGTTGCTTAAAGTTGTGGGGATCATACGCCGTCAACCTTGCCCATTGTCACTCGCCGCAATCAAAATGCTGGGATGGAGTGTGGCGTGAGTCCCTTCACTTTTCGCCTTCGGTTCGCTCTTCCGCCGCGCATCTGACGCCGCCTTCCCCAGTGTCTCAGTCTTCTGCTATCCTACCTTGGGGCTTCTATTGTGCACGCACCATGCGGAGTAAGAAATAACCGTTGCGCCCAGCGTGTCATCGATCAGTCACAGTCAGTGATGCGCCGTGATCGTACGCACCCAAGATCCCGGTCGGTGGCCATGTACCACGAACGCTTGCTTTCCCCTTCCCCATTCGTTCGCTTCCACACTGGCACCTGACGTCTTACTGGCGCACGTTTAAGGTCTAAATAGTCCCGGCGGGTCACCCCGTGCCTTGGCGTCCAATATACTCGTGCCACGTACCTACCTGGGGCTAGCCTTCTGGCTGCGCAGCCATGCGGGGTAGCATCCCCGCGGATGCTATCCTTATCACCGGGTAAACCGGGTGAATCTGCCATCACAGTCGGTTCGTCTGCCACACAAATCAACCAGACATGGTCGGCTGATGCGCCGCCACCCCCTTTCCCTGATCGTCCGATAGATGGCGCATCACGGGGCCTGGTGTTCTCGTCTCCTTTCCTCGTCGGAAGTTATCCGATATCGGGTACCCGAATGGACACTGATCATGTCCAAATCAGATCACCGACGATCACCGGACTCCGGCTATTGGTTGGCTGTCCTGTCAGTCGTCATTCTTGATGACACATGAATGACCTACATATGACCTGCAGACCAAAAGGTGGAGCGATCGAGGACCCTTACCGTCGGATGATCTTGATGCAGTGACGGTAACATAACCATGACCTCGGCTGTTCGAACTTTGAGATGAATTCGTGATCGCGGATTGCGTTTTCAAACCGGGACCGGTCCGGTGAGGACCATCGATATTGACTTGCGCAGTATGAGTTAGAAATCCGGTGTTGATTGGCTATGCAGAATCCATTGTCCGAGTGGGAAAGTGAGGCAGCGGTTAGCAAGGAGTTAGTGCGTACGCAGCACGAGAGTAACGGGACGGAGCCGAAATCAAGTGGTGCGATCAAGTCGTACATGGGCAAAAAAACAGATAGATATTTGGTTACAGTAGGCTAGGATACTGATGCACTCGTAGCAAACTACAGTTGAGAATTCCAATGAGTCCGAAATCGACTAGGTGTACCAGAAAGGGATACTACTCAGTATGTGTAAAGGGGTTAGGGTATGACTCGTCATGACGTTCGTTCCATCATTCGTAAAATAATGGATCATTTTTTCCGCTTCTCTTCTTCTCTTCTTTTTGATGATATCTGGGCGCCCGTTCCGAACATTGGTGGAAAAGGGGCTTTTCGGAAAGGAGAGTCCGTGACACTATCAGTGTGGTCTCTCTTTTTTTTTCTTATCCCTCGAAGAGGATGAGGCTATTAGAGCGCATGCTCGGCAATGTAACGCATGATCGTCAACGAGGCAAATATATCTGCATTTCAAAAACAAAACCCGTGTTTAGCCGACATCCCTGAGCATACGTCACCAGAATGACGACTTACCCATGTGCATGTGTGAATGTGCTTCATAAATCGTCAATGTATTTCCCGAGACGCTGTACGCGGGGACGTTGGGCGGTCGGAGGTCATAGTGCGCGATGACCTGGTTGTCTTCCGAGAGACACTGCGTCGTGCGAACGTGAATCATCGTTGGTGAAAGGAGGAATAAAGTAAAACGTACCGACCACTCGTGGCCATCGATCGTCTTGTGCTGCCACCTATACTCCTGTCCGTCGCATGCTTTGAACTTCCTCGAGAGGGACCTACGCAGGGACGAACACGTCAGGCGCGTCGCACGGAACCAGGAAAGAACACGGCTCACCCTCCAAACAGTGCGGTCTTGCGAAGGTAGTTATTCATGGGAATTGACACGCTGGACAAGGGCGGCTTGACAAAGTGAATCGTTCCCAGTCCAAACAAAGGCCCGGGACCAAACTCGAGGATGATAGACGGGTGTCGTTCGAGATGGCGCATGTCGCCGTGGCGTGTCGATCGACGACCCATAACGTAGACGGCGAGCGTCGTGTTGTTGCCAGC
>JBBPNX010000709.1:0-15068 GCA_038091155.1 Harrya chromipes
GGTGGTAAGGATACGTAACTTGTTCGAGACCAAGGTCTTCGATGTGTTGCAAGGAGTGAGTGGTCTTCGTCGTCATGCTGATACGCTAGCAGTCGTCTTCATTTCTCGTCTGCCGACTTCATTATAGTGATTAAGTGGTGCTGCTGACCTGTGCTGCACCCCGCTCATTACCTTGCCGAACATCGGTAGGTTCTGTTCGGTCCGGAGTTGAAGTTCAATTCAATCGCCGCGCAAATTATTCGAAGTACCCCGACAGATGCCTCGCTCAGAAAACTTTTGATCATCGCCGGCGACTCGGACTCAAAGACCATCGTGCTCAAAGAATCGTTCTGAGGCAAATAACGGACGACTTGGGGTAGTATGCCATAGACCCACCAAGCATGCAGGGGCTCGTGATCCGATACTACAACTTTCAAGTCGCTCATCCAAGTTGGTCCACCGGAAGACGACGTAGTACGCGGCAAATTTAACAACCCATCATCTGCCCAAATTTGACGCCCATGAACTAATTACTAGACTTGTCTGCAAGCTGTACGTACCCGGAGCAGCGCCGGAGCAGACTCAGGGTCCGTCACATTGTTGCGGCAATGTCAAACGTATGGCTCTTCTTTGACCGGTCGAACAGACATTTGATACCTTGGTCTACTAGGAGTTTACGATCGTGGACGAAATGCCCGAACCGCCGTATTGCCCCACTCAGGTACTGCACGCCAACAGAACCAAATCGGGAGCGGGTGCGAATGATGGGCTTTGTAATTTAGACTAGTGACCAGTTGCCAGTTGGTCCTCTGACGTTTGCCTCATAGGAAACGGGCTGGTCACCATTCTACCTGTCATTGTCTATCAACAATTTGTGAAACACGCCGTGGTCCGTATTTCTCGCTATACCGAAGACGGCCAAAGAATGAATCGAGGTTCATTAGAAGATATACCAAGTAAGGTATCGTACCCGCTGCAAAGGAACCTTTCTTGGTCAAAGCACAGCCTCCTGTCAATGCTTTGACGCCGATGAGGTAGCACGGAGCAAAGTCTTGTGGATGTTGAACGTTGAGTGGCCAAAGTCGTGGACGCGTCGTAAGCTAACCTGTCGATTGGGAACCAAACCGGAAGTGTGGTGCGAATGATGGACTTTGTCCAAACTGACATAGACTCGTAGTCTATCGAGGATTTTTTTGAAACTTGCCGTCGTCCGTATTTCTCGCTCTATCCAATGGCCAACACTGATAATGAAGATCACTAGTGAGAGATCCCCAAATGAGGCATCGTACTCGCTGCGAACGACCTGGCCTCCCACCAAAGTGAGAAAGGACAGCACTCGTGCCTCAAGCTTCGATGCCGACGAGGTAGCCTGCATGGAATAAAGTCTAGAGATATCAGGTAGGTGTCGTTGGCACGACGTCAAGGCCTGTGGGACTTATGTCTTGTCTGATATGGAGAGCCTTGCCGCATGTTTTGTGAGCGAAGTACGCTGTGCACCTGGTTTGCAAAGCATGCAAGAAGGCGCTGTTCATGATGCACAGCCGACAGTGCACCAAGGCAAGAACAGCTATTGGTGACTCAATATTAATGGTGAGTACTCTTCTTCCAGTATCGATCCTTGCATGCACGGCTTGTGGTGAGCAAGCAAGCAATATATGTCGACATTTCCGCGCTTGCTTCGCAGAAGAAGAGCATCTGATTCCGGTGACGTCAGAACTCGGAGCGATCACACAGGTAGTGGGGCGTCACTGGATTATTGCCGCAACGTCGGCGAATCCGGCCAAGGTGTAGTTCTTCGATGCCATCCAATAGCCTGGTCTGGGATCAGACTACATCCTATTCGTCTCATTGGCCGTCAGATTACTGCTTCTGAACCGACGTCAGTCAAATCCTGTTGTATCCATATTCCTTGATTTGACTCGATGAGGTGGACGAATGTAATGACCACTCCACATATTGGCGTTGAGTAAACCAGGCTAGGAAGTTCGACTCACCATGCGTTCCTGTTCAAGCTGACTGTCCACGGTCTAGAGCATTGGTGCCTAGCTCTAGTGCCTCTTGCACCGTCGCCACAGGTGCGTTGATATTGACATACGCCACTGCGCGGATAAGTGGGTTTGGATTAGCAACGTTGCCGAAGTAGAAGCGTTTATGTAGTGTTCTTCATTCTGCCTGGTGAGTATCCCGACGTCCAGTGCATATTAAATTCTAGATCGGTAACGTTGGCCAGCCATCGAGCTTGCAATATGACTGGACAAAGATGGGCAGCTTCACATGAAACCATAAATTTGACCCTAGTTGTTTTGATGAGGAACTTATCGACGGACTGACAGGACGACATTGTGGCGAGATAAATAAACAGGTGTATCTCCTGGGATCAGTGGAAATTCGATGGACTTGAGCAGTCACCAAGTGGCAACGCCGTGCATTCCGGTGGAGAAAGGACAACCATGACCCGTACAGTTCAAAACATCGATGGTAACTTTGTAAACGGTCTTGCTGTGTGTCAGTGAACTACGGTCCTTGATTTGCCATAAGAAGACGAGCAAGGCGGGGTCGCCAAGTCCTAACAGGGGCACATTAATTGAGTGCGCGAACGTCGGGCGTCGTCACATCTCCGGAAAAACTGCAAGAGAAGGACACAATGTGCCTCATCACGAAAAAGCATCGTTGATAGCCATTCATTGCCTGCAGTGCCTTTTTACGAGAAGGAGAGTGCGAATGCGAACGATAATACAATAATGAAGATAGAATGTGAATCACCGTTGAACGTCTTGGCCTTCGATTTTCTAGAATCCTCTCCCGTCGGGGCCAAGATTCGGTCGTGCAGCGACCTGTGAGATCCCTGGTGCCTGAGTGTGTCGGGCTGTGCGAAAATCGCCTTTTCTGGCGTCCACCACCCCTTTGCAGCCCTTCACATGCACACAGCAATCGGTCGCGAGTTGGCCACGCACCCATACCCCCGAATCATCCGAGCACACAAAGTGGTAGAAGTGTGATTATGCGACGTCGTACAAAAGAAATGAAAGCACCTCCAGGATGGCCAGAGGTGCATGCCAGTGCGCGATTCCCTGTGCTATGTACATAGTGAATCATTCATAGTACTTAGGTCCGCGAGCTTGGGCAGACACGCGACTATTTGGGTCATAGAGCTCAAGGTCGCCTACCGATCGTCTACGCACACGTGTTTGATGGGTCTTGTGTGAATGCAGCACGGCCGCCAGGGGTTACCCTGATACAGTGCTATGAGGAAATGAACGGGCATGTATCTTGGCGAATCGCAAATTCGTTTCTCCTTCGTGGGCCTGAACCCACAGATGGGCCATGTAGGTACGTTTGGTTTGGGACAAGTGTACATTGGTTGAACTCAAGAGTAGGGTCGCGTGGCAAGTAGCCACAGGGGCTTCCACAAAGAACCGTCGCGGGATGAAAAGACGGAGGCTACTTACGATGCACTGCCTTCTTGCGGCGAACGAGATAGAGATGTCCTTTCATACTACCTCATTCGTGACGGGTTGGGTCTCGAGTGGCCGTGCAGTATGCACCGTGCATTGTGCTATTGGACGTATTAAGTATGGAGAATACGGCGCAAGCCACCGACATGCTTTGATGAGGTAGAGCAGACCTGAAGCTTCTCACCCGTTACTGATGAGTGGTTAGCGGAGGTATTTGTCCTAAAAAGCTAGACTTGCAATTCATACCTAATTTGCTCGGTGTTTTTAGGGAGCAGATGCGATAAGTCACATCGCGGCATCTCAGGCTGCGGCGGATGCACGAAAACGGAAAACACGTCGAATGTAACAGGAACGGAAGATAAATGGCGTGTGTGACATCGAGGTACTAACGGTTGTCAGTGTCATTGTCAAAACAGGGTCGGAGGTTGTAATCGGTCCGAGAGTATCACTTGGGAGGAATTAGGAATGAAGAGATGGGTGTCGAGTGTGAGTACGGGGCAGTGCCGACAGGGCTCACCAGTACTGACCCACGCGAACCAGCGCCTCTGCAGAGCACTGGTTGGATATGAATGAGGCACTGAGGTGCAACGAGGAGAGGGAAGATGTGTAATGAAAAGGAGGTGCAGGCTCAAGTTCTTGCAAGGGCCAAGATAGCCTGAGTGACGGAGAGTGATATCATTGACACTAGGCACACGATTTAGAGCGAGAAACAGTTAAATTCAAAAAAGAAAAGAAAAGAAAAACGAAACCCGAATAAAAAATCAACCGAAATAGTAGTGTCAGGAACTGGTTGTGATGTGCCTGAACGATTTGATTGGTTGACCGCAGATCCTTAGCTGTCCACTTCCCAGTCCTCCCACCGTACCAAGTCCTTTCTCCCTCCCCTCCTCCTCTCTCCCCGCCCCTCTCCTCCTCCTCCCCACGTCGTCCAAGACGTCCCCCGCATCGTCCAAGACCACTATCCCTCTAAACCCTCTCACGTTGTCCACCACCATCTCTAAGACGCTCATCCACAATGGCGCGCAGACCTACGTCCTCGGCTGGCGGGTCTCGCCCCATCACATCTTCTGGCCTTCATCACTCTACCCCCCCGGGCGCGTTCCAGCACGGTAACCATCCAAACGACAATACTTACATCGAGGAAGAAGAGGACGAGGAAAGCGACGCCGAGGACCTCTTTGCGTTTCTCCCACCTTCCACCGCAGATCAGCAGCGAGACGCACAGAAGCTTCACTCTCAGGAGCTTCTCCACTCCACTCCACAATACCCTCATATTTACCCTAATGCTATACCTCCAGGCGCCCCTTCCCTCGCCTACCCGTCCCCGACCTTCGATCCTTATGCTCGTTTCCCTACCGATATAGCTGGGCCTTCCAGTCTTTTCTCCCCTCCCATATCAAATATACCCGTCGAGAGCCCCCCTTCCACCGTTTCCCAGAATGCACCCAGCGACCAGTACTGCATGCGAAGGCTCAGCACCGCTCACCCGGCAACAGCAGAGACGAGACCCTCCAGAACCACAATCAGTTCCCGGGAAATACACGTTGACCTTCCTTCTAGTCCCCCAGAGAAGCCGCTCGAAATCGACCATCTTCATTTATCCCGGCGAAAGCGGAATTTATCTTCTACAATAGCTGATGATACAACAACGCTTGACCTCACCCCGAGCATGTTGGAAGAAGACAGTCGAGACGGTTCGATAAAGTACGTTCCCTCGTAACCATCTTTCCCCTCCTCTCACAACCACCTCTAGGATGGAGTTTGACTTTGATGCTGTCAACGAAGAGGACAGTCCTTTCCCAGAAGTCCGCGCATCCGTCTCCAACATCGATGACCCAGAAATGCCGGTCATGACCCTGCGTATGTGGGTCATAGGCCTCGTACTCTGTATGATCGCCGGGTTAGTTCATTCACCATCCATTTCTGCCGTCTCTTAATATTTGTAGAGCCATGAATGTCTACTTTAACTTCCGACAACCGGCTCCGAGTGTCTCGCCGCTTGCACTTCTCATCATAAGTTATCCCATCGGCAAATTCTGTGCCTTCATCCTCCCAATCACCACTTATCGACTCCCTCGATGGCTCGGTGGCCTAGAATTCTCTCTGAACCCCGGCCCTTGGAATATCAAGGAACACGTTCTTGTCTACATCATGGCGAACGTGGCCATTGGTCCACCATACGCCATCAATGCCATCGTCGTAACCGAGAAAAACTATAATATCTCCGTCGGTTATTGGTTCAGTGTCCTTCTCGTCGTCGCCACACAGCTTACAGGATTTGGTCTTGCTGGCGTGTGCAGACGATTCTTGGTGTGGCCCGCCGGCATGGTTTGGCCCCAAAATCTCGTGACGTGCACGTTACTGAACACTCTCCACGCCGAAGACGAAGAGGTGCCTGGAGGTATCACCCGTTACAGGTATTTCCTATTGGTCTTGACAGGTGCTTTTTTCTGGTTTTTTGTTCCCGGTGTGTAGCTGTTTTTCTCGTGCCTTTATAAGTGCTTATGTCCTTTCAGGATACCTCTTCCAGGGTCTATCGGTGTTCTCATGGCTATGCTGGATCTTCCCAAACAATGTCCCGATCAACCAGATGTTCGGTGTGAGCTCCGGGTTAGGGATGAGCGTTCTTACTTTCGACTGGTCTCAGATATCGTGGATCGGCAGCCCACTGATGTATCCATGGTGGGCCGAAGCACATATATTCACTGGCTTCGTGCTTTTCTTCTGGATCGCCACGCCTGTGATGTACTACACCAACGTACTGGCTCCCTCTCCCTGAAATCTTTCACGCTGACTCTTGGCCCATAGACTTGGGACCTCGCTTACTTCCCCATCAATGATGATAACCCATACGACCGCTACGGGAATTACTACAACGCTACCCGGGTACTAGATAGCTCGCATCGCTTCAACGCCACCGCATACGAGGAGTATTCCCCATTATACCTGCCAGCAACATACGCCATGACCTACCTTCTCGCATTTGCACTTGCAACCTGTGTGCTTGTTCACACTGTGTTGTATCATGGTCGTAGCGTCATAAATGGGATAAAGAAGATCCGTGTGGAACCCGACGATATCCATGCAAAATTGATGCGCAACTACCCAGAGGTGCCGGATTGGTGGTACTTGGTCTGTTTCATAGTATTTTTCCTATTGATGGTGGTGGTGGTCGAGGTATGTAAGAGTAAGGTTACTCCGTTTCCCTGTTCCTTATTTTCTTGTTCTCAGATCTGGCACACTAGTGTCCCTGTGTGGGCTCTGTTGTTAGCAGTCTTCTTGCCTGTACTATACGTGCTACCTTCAGGTTTCATCTTCGCGATGACTGGTCAAGGGGTATGTTTTTTTGCATCCTGATGTCACTCTGAACCTTGAACGCTCCCTAGATTTCCTTGAATTTGCTAGCCCAAATCATTCCGGGTACACTGTTACCAGGTAATCCCATTGCAAACATGGTGCATACATTATCGAACACATCATTTCGCCATTTTTCCTGACGGTCTTCATAGATCTTCAAGGCGTACGCGGTGCAGACACTGCTGGAGGCGACTTCGTTTGTGCAGGACTTGAAATTAGGTCATTATATCAAAGTACCCCCACGGTCGACATTCCTAGGTGCGACATTCTATATTTTTCTGTGCACAATGTGCAGTCTGACAATCTGTAACAGTGCAAGGCGTCGGGACACTTCTTGCCTCGTTCGTCCAAATTGGCGTGAAGCAATGGATGTTCAACAATGTCAAAGACATCTGCAGCCCAACTCAAGCAAGCGACCTCACCTGCCCGCACAATCAAGTGTATTTCACGGCTTCGGTGGTTTGGTATGTGAGATCATCGTTCTCTCAAATGTGTGCTCACTTCGCACGTTCAAGGGGTCTCATTGGACCTGCACGGCAGTTTGGTGCCGGTTCACTATACCAGCCAGAGTTGTACGCGATCATTGTCGGTGCGCTTCTACCACTTCCTTTCTGGCTTTGGCAACGGCGGTATCCCAATTCTTGGGTCAAATTCGTGAGCACGCCGGTGGTCCTCAGCGGTGTGTCATACATACCACCCGCTGGAGGCATCAATTATTCGGCATGGTTCGCAACTGGGTTTGTATTCCAGTACCTGGTGCGAAAGCGGAACTTTGCATGGTGGAGCAAGTTCAATTATGTTACCAGCGCAGCTCTAGATAGCGGTAAGAATATTTCCTTTGTTGGTGCCAATGTGTGTTCTGATGGTCACGCTTTAGGTACTGTGCTGTCTGCCATCGTCATTTTCTTCACTCTGTCGGTGAGTGTCATAATCAATCTGTTCCGTCGGGACATTTCACCAAGTCCGCTGTACAGTTCCCAGATGGTGGTATTTATCTTAATTGGTGGGGGAACACTGTTTTTGAGAATAGTAGGTGTCCCATACTGTCCCATGTGCCACGATATCGACGAATGTCTTTACAGCCGCAGACTACACTCGTGTGGCGTTGAAAGCAATACCTGCAGGGGGGCTTCCATGGCCTTAATGTACTTAGCAAACAATCTGCATCAATATTCACTTCATCTAGTGCCGCTTCCATGCTCAAATCTTACGGTTTAGATTATACTCATTCGCCATATGGACCATAGCGATTATACGATTAGGTTAGCTGGTGTTCTGTCAATGGGCCAGGCGTCTTTGACGCCTTGTCAAAAAAAGAGTCTTTGGTCCCCGCCGTGTGAAGTGCTGCGCAATGCTCGGACGCAATTTGTGGCACGCCGCCATCAAGATGAGTACTTGTGGATTCAGCGCGGCACACGTCGATTTCGGACAATTCGTACCTTTTGGAGCGAAGCCCAGATCAGTGATTCCGAGGGAGAAGCAATCCGGACTCGAAGTAGTTACAGGCACCCGCTCACGCCACGCAATTACGCTCATCGCGGAGGGCATGTTCCGTTGCCGTGCAGCCGAATTGTGGACCGCCCTTCCAGATCGTTTATTTTTCGGCTCCCAAAGAAGATAACGAATACGCCAATGACGAATGCAGTGGACAACGCAGTAGAATACAACCAATGTCGGGACCGACAGCGAATGAGGATATCGTAACGTCGTTCTCTCTATGGGACAGGCAAAACAATGTGGATGGTGTGCAACATTAGCCCCTTCCTCTGCCACGAGCTCCACGGGAACCTCTTCCTGTGGCGCCGCGTCCTGGAAATGGGTAAATATGTGTGTGAGGGACGTGCATTCGGTCAGGGTCAGCGGAAAGGACCCACCGCCTCTTGTTGGTACACCACGTCCACCTGGGCAGTGCGATTGTGTGTGTGTGTGTGTGGTTATCGCCGACGTGGAGCGTCCGAAAGAGTCGTGTAGTGATGAGATGGAGTCGTGCAGAACGAGTTGAAAGCGTAAACGGCGCCACAAGCGCATCGCGATCAGAAGAGGGATTACGATGAGACGACATCGGGAACAAAGGAAGCGTTGCTTACCTCCTCTGGTAGGACCTGTGCCTCTCGCGCTCCGCCCGGCTTCACGCGCCCGTGCTTGTTCTTCTTTGACCGCGTCCAGGAGCGTATCTGGTACGCGCAAGTATTTTATCTGTTTGAAGCACCCAACCAGCCACGCGCATCGGTACCAGCGGCAGTCAAGGATCGAGACAAATCACGGATGAGAGAGATCGACGATCTTGTACCCAAGACCAAAACACGCACCGTACTACCACGAATGTAGCACTCCTTGAGCTTCCAAAACCGATCCCCATCCGCGCTGGTCTGATACACTTCGCGTAAAGTGATGTTCATAAAGTTGTCGCAATTGACGAGGTGGCCGTTGAAGGTCTCTCCGTTTTTGAGTTCCACAAGCTTTTCGGGGGGTCGGTGATGCGATGCACGGAAAAAAGTCGAGTTGAGAACGCGGCACTCACCATGGGTTTGTTTTGGGCTGCGGTGAGGAGTGATAGTGGGAGCTGCGGGAGGGAGTGATGAGGGACGGGGATGGAACAGAATAATAGTGCGTTACCATTGCGGTCGGTGATGGCGTCGCGCGCGATGTTCTTCTCGTTGATGGCGCCGATATGTGATGGGGAACACTTGCAAGCAAGTTAACCTCGCCCCTTGTGTCTGTGGCGGTGCAACAATGAAAAATGTGCTTCGATATATTGAGATCATACTTAGTACTAGTAGTAATACACGAAAAGGTCATTCAAACGACAAGCTGAACGGACTGAAGGATAGACTTCAAGACGACATATCCCCCATTCGCAGCACTGCTTCCATCATCCTCCACCCACTTGATCTCTCCCTCGACACGCCCAATTGCCTTTTTCTGGGATACGGCCCGGTGACGTCCCTTCCCGGAGGGGTCCTCGACATCGCGTTGCGACACAGCCTTTGAGCCCAAGATGGTTTGAAGAGAATATACACCCTCAAAGGCACCGTCGAGCTCTACATTGACCTCCCCTACCTTTGTCTCCGCAATACATTGCAAGACAGAGCCAACGGGCGTGTTGGTGAACTTTAATCCAACTGCCCCATTTTTGGACTTGGCATCGACCGCGAACTCGCCACCTATCAATGCTCCCGAGGTGAGCGAGATCTCCGCATCGAGTTCGCTAACCCGAGTTCAGTTTCGAACCGCCAAGGTAGGGGACGACCACATACCCGTTCGCGGTGTGTATTGTAAGATGGGAAGGATCCGCACCTTCACGATGCAGCAAGTTTACTGTAGGTGCGATGCCACCGTTCGCAGTGTTTAAATCGAGGGAGGAAGCAATGAAATGTCCATCAATGTCACCGTTCAGCGATGAGAATCGACCGACGTCGCAAGCAATCGACTGGAGGGCAAGTTAGAGAACGAACGACCAATCATGATGGCATCATTTACTTTGACACTTAGTGGGCCATTGGCAGACGCGAGAGAGACCTTATCAAATAGGACAGAATCTTGCAGGTCTGCTACGAATTGGCCGTAATTTGGCATCTCGGTCTGAAGACTCTTCACTGATAGGAGGCCTTCTTTTCCTGCGGGCAGAGTGAGAGTAACATGGAACTGGAGTTGATCTTCAGCGCTCTCGTGATGTGGGCGCCGGAACGGAGGGGTCTGAAGAGTTTCATGAATACAGAGTCACGAGAATTTAATGATGATGACGAACGAAAATTCCAACACCATCCTCCCCCTCTGCCCTTTGCAACTGACAGACAGTAGCGTGCTCGAGAGCTTCGTCGGTGAAATAAGCAACCCGGACACGGACACCCATGTTATCAGTAGCTTCTGTTGATTGTTTGATGTCAACCAGGCCATGCTGATTTGCACCCCGAGAGACAAGATAGAGAGCATCCGAATCAATCGGGAGGGAGAAAAAGGCTTCAGCCCCACGAGGGTAATCTATCGCCCAACGCGGGTGGTCGTAATAGGTTGTCCAATTTGAACTGGTGACGCAGTGGTCGGCGTCACCGGGTGGTGGAGGACCCGCTTTGCCGCCTACCCGACTCTGAAAAAGATGTCAGTCGCGCCCTCGAGTAATCTAGGCACGGTTGTTACATACCCAGACGAGATATGGTCGGTTCAAAGTGTGCTTCGTGCATGAATACGCGAACCAGATCAGTGCCGCTACACCAAAGATGATCCAAGGGTGCTTGACAAAAGACCGACGGGGACGAGTTGGTACGGGCTGCACTGGAGACGATTCTGAGTCCAAAAGGTGGAATTTGGAATCGCCTTTCTCGAGGTTTTCTTGTGTGTCAGAGTAAACTCCGGGTCTGAAGGTATCCATGGATGTCAGAGGTAGGGGCGGGTGGGGATCAAAGGATACCTGAGATATATACTGCCGCACAACCGTATCGAACCGCCTTCAAGTTGGTCAGATGTTCCGGGACCTACCGGTGTCATGACAGACGCCGCAGTTTGCGCAGGCATCAAACACACTGCGGACGACCGCACCTGCCTCTTCTAGTCCAAACTGCTGTGCATAGGCTATAAGATTATCATGACGCACATGTTTGCACGTCGATTCTACAGAGTTTGGAGACCGACCAAAATGCGGATTGGTGGCTCCACGTTGTCATCGGAGCCTAGTCAGGTGGTACCTTGACCACAATCGCCGCATGGTGGCACGAAGTCGGACATCGTTGGTATCGTCAGTTATATTGATGAACCTGCGCTGAATTTCCCAGTCGCACCGCGTTGAGTCGGCGCTAATCATAAGACGCTAGATGGATGCTGTGTTCCAATGCCAGCAGCTTACATCCTTCGCTTCGGCTGACGAGTCCGCTTAGTCGCTGTTTGCGAGGATGCTAGCGGACAATGTGCCTCTTGATCTTCTGCACCCAATCCTTGATCATCTTGACCGACGCAATTTGGTGAACACTGCTCTTGTCAATTCCAAGTTCAATCGTGTTTCTACCCCACTGCTGTATAGTGTTCTTGATTCTCGTATAACTAAAGAAAAGGTCTGCATCGATTCTACTTTTTACTTCCAAATTCTTCGCTTTGTTGACCCCATAACTTTTCCCCATAGGTTCTCTTTCATCCTTGCACCACGTTACTTCAACGACCAGAACTAGCTCTGTATGTCCGCAAGGTCACCGAAACAGGTACTCTTGCATTGCCTATCGTGCTTTCAACAATACCTAGCTCCTGCAAGGTACCGTCCAGCTACTCCGCCGCAAGGATCCACAAATCATCGCGAATATCGCGGCAGCACTGCGACTGTGTACAAACCTTGAATCTGCGACGTATATAGATGATACCGAATCTCCAATCCTCAACTTTCTGCCGATACTGCAAGTCTTGATCACCCTGCCGCTGAAGGAGCTCGTCATTCGCACTCACCATGATGTTGGAGAAGATGCCTGGGCATTGCTGAATATGATCAAGGGTATCCGCCGCCTTTCTGTCTGGTCATTGAATTCAGGTCCCCCACGAGTATTACAAGGTTGGGCAGATAAGCTCAGTTCTACCTTGACGCATCTAGAACTTGTGGTATGTCCTTCATATGCATCTCTTGCGCATCTACGCTCATCTCCACCTCTACAGAGGTGTGCTGGTGTTCCGCCCACCGTCCTGATATCAGTCTTCTTAAAGCTACCGCTACTTCGCGATCTCAAGTTAAAGGGGGTTCCCAGTGCCGCCATTCCTGCCATTATGGGATGCCTACCGAACTTGATTGCCCTCGACACGGAATACCTGGGATCTGGGAACTATCGTGTGTCCTCCACACCTCTCCCTGCTCTGGAGCAACTTACTGTTCGGACCGGGTCTGTGGACATCCTCGGTCCAGACCGGCTATGGACGTGGACGCGGTCGCTGCTTCCCCACGTGGGGTCGCTCAGGTCGTTCACGCTCAATTCGTTCTCCGTATCTGGCCGCATGGCAATTCCATGGCCGTTTGTCGTCTTTTTGACCACGAAGCAGGGGGAGTCTCTCGAGGAGTTGTCGGTCAGGGCTGCATTGTTAAACCTCGATTCCTTGTCGCGGCTGTTCCTCGGATGTCCTTCCCTCTCGACCGTACACTGTACAGTTGCCAGTCCTGACGTGGTGGGCCTTTTCCCCTTGTGTATCGAGGTTTATGTCGACATTTACGAATCGCTCGTAGGAATCGATCGCCAAAGCTATTAGCAGCGGAGAGTCCCTCCGCACACTCAGCGTGCATGTCATATGGATCGAGAACGGCGTCGTCGGACCGTTGGCATCTGGCTTTGATGTAGACTCTTCCATTGATTCGGACGATTCTGAAGATCGTCCACACTATGTGAACCATTCGCGTCCAATTTCGGAGACAAGATACGTGAGCTTCTCAGAGGAAGAAGCTCGATCCATGATGCTTCGATCGGGTTCCAAGTTGCGGGCAGTAAGATTAGGAGATTCCGCTTACACGGTATGTGTGACATTCTTCATCTTTGTCCCAAGATCGTTGAGCAGCTTCTCCTCTGATGGTATCAGGGTCAATGGGTACTCGCGGGCGCTGGTTCAGCTGGGTCGAATGATGACGCGATGGACTCGGATGATCATATGGTCTTTGAGGTGGTAAGGGACACCACCTGGTCCGTCCTGTGATATTACCGGCGAGAACATTTTGCGATTGGCCTGTGATGCAGATGTACGAGAATGAGATCTATGATTCCTTCAGCACCGGAAAAGCCTTCCCTGATCTTGATCTCCCGCGAAATCCGACAGGAGGCATTGCTAACCGCGAGGAACATCAACAGCAACCCTGGTCCCCGACTATGAGATGAGGGAGAACCTGAGGTCTGACTCGACGTCACGCTTCTTCTGCGTAGATTCAGATGGTGGACGACTCGGACCACCGGAATACTGACCGAGATGTTTACTCTAGAATGCCAACTTATGGTTGTCGTGGTGGGAGATGCGGTGTGTATTTCTTTTTTCATAGAGTGGATTGATCACAAGGCTGACGGCTAATATCAAATGCTGAATGTCATATCGACGGGTTGATCGTCACTTAGCCCCTGACCAGGTCTGACCCACCGCGCTGTCAACTTGTCAACAGACGTTCACATCGACAGAATGAACGTTTTTGAAGAACATTTATCAATGCGATATATTATGGGCGATGTCTATAATACCAACTTCTCAAAAGTAATCATTACTTGACTGTTATTGCGAATGTGAATTAGATGCTGCACGCTAGTCAGCTTCATATATATAACAGAGCCTTGCGCTAGCAAGTTATTAGCGATGATCGCATTGACATGGTTCGGGCTGCTGAGAAGTCGACCGACGAACGATCGCAAGATCATTTCCGAAGACACCTTGAAAACTCTCGTATGTCACATGCAGAACTGGTGAGTGCGTCGTTGTTCTCGTACATCCAATGTGATACTCATTGTGGCGAGCACGCGTGCAGTCATGGGTTGGACATGAGAGACCTCCTAGGGAAGGTGTCCGTTATAAACGCGTAGGGTTGGAGGCAGTGGAGATGGTGGAGGAAGGGAGACAAGTTATATTTCGACTCAACCTCCGTCATCGACATCTTTTCGTCAGCTGATAGCGGGCCGGAATGAATCTCGAGTTGGATCCGGATAATGACTAGTAGAACAGGATGCTGTAGCTGATTGGTTCACGCAGGTCTAGAGCACACTACGAAAGTGACTAGTCTCACACGAATAGAGACTATTCTGCAGAAAATGTGTATGAAATGAAACTACAGAATGAATGAGAGAAGATGAAGCGGTCATAAATCGACCCTTGAATTCAATGGCGGTGCTCCCTGACCGCAATGGTTGGCTCCTACTAGGATCTGCAAGGCGGTAGAATAACGTTATAGTTGCGTTATCGCTTGACGACTCTCAGCAAGCCATTTGAGAGGTATGATTGGACAATGGACTGGCAAAAATGGATATTCAGGGCTACTAACTCTACCTAACCAAACGGGGCACCATAATGGACCATAATGGTTCGCTTAAAACAGTAGATACAGCCTCGAGGTCTGTCGGAGTTATAAAAAAAAAAAAGAAATGCCATTTGATTATTCGATCGGGGCAGCCATGCCGACCGGGTGAGTAAAACGCGTGCACTGCCACTACCACCTCATTTGCTGTCGGTCGTTCCAGAGGAGACGACCAACACTTTACCATCAACGCCCAATGTTCTTCTTCGACTGCTCCATGAATCGGACGACCGGGTGGTTCGTGTGCTGTTAGCTTCAGAGCGATGACTTGG
>JBBPNX010000710.1:0-15037 GCA_038091155.1 Harrya chromipes
CAGATGAAGAAACTTTGGAGCAGGATGTGGTTAAGCAGGAAGAGATTTAAGGGCTTCCCGAACTCGACACATATGCAGATTCTGGTTGCATCCCTACATAGGGGCTTTTGGCACCGCCCAGTAGGGCCTTGAGCGTTACTTCAATGAGTGTTTGAACTTGAGTACTTGAGTGAACGGCTTCAACAGCGTGAGGTAGTATTTCTGGGCCATCGCTCGCGCGCGATGTGAATTCGGACTCCGATGTAAACATCACTAGGACATACAAGATTCAACATTTCGATTTCAACTCTCAATAGGTACTCGTACAACTGTTCGATATTCCTAATTCTTCAGCTCGCTCTGTTCCAGCGCCGCCTCTACGATGGCTCGCGGATTGTCGCGTTGAATGTTATGAGACGCACCCCAAACTGTCTTTGCGGTCACATGCGAATACGGCTTCAGTTCTTCCTCCGTTACACATCGATCCAAGGATGGGTCTGCAGCAAGCACAGTCAATTTGACGTTGTCTGGGGCTGTCAACAGCAGGTGCGAGAAAGACCAAGGCACGTTTTGCTGATCGAGCCTCGTCAGCACGAATTGTCGTCATTATCAACAAGGATAAAGAGACCCACCTCCATGATGGCTGCCACGGCGGCGATATCACACAAGTGCTCGTTCACTGATCTAATAATTGTATCCTCTCGCGACCAGGAGGGGTTTTCCCGCTGATACTGTTCAGGTGACTTCAGATTCCTGAGACCCTCCATAAATTCCTTGCTGTACATAGTAAGAGGTTCGGGAGCCACTTCGAGGGGTGGATCAACGAGGACGACATGGACAGGTTGGGTGGACTTGAGATGGGGTAACAGGGCAGCGGCGGTGACGGCCCCGAGGGAATGTCCGATAACGATATCATATGGGTGATCGTCGCCTTTAGCAGGCGTCAAGAACGGCAGGAGCTCGTTTGCCAATGCGGCCATGGTATAATCTGATCCCCCTCGCCTCGCTTGTCCGTGCCCGAGCAAATCGGGTGCAGTCACGAACCAGCCTGTGTCGGTCTGCTTTCAGTAGCGCTCTGGATGTGTTTAAGTGGGACTCGCCTCGAGACGCAAATTCGGGCGCAACCCGATGCCAAGCTGTAGATGAGCTCGTGATACCGTGGATCAGGAGGACACGTTTGGTGGCATGTGGGTCGCCCCAGGTTGAAGCGAACAGTGCAGTCATGATGGAGCTGTGAAGGTGACCGGCTCCAGGTACTTTGTACCGGCCGGCTGCGCTGACTTGGATGGATGCCGTGTGGTGTAAAATTAGGCCCACCTCATGTGACCAGCAAATTCAAGTTTGTAACAATCCCTGCCATAAGTTCCAATCAGGTCACCATCGCCACACTAAGTACTATCCCGAGGCTCGTCGTCGTTTGAATCCAGCAAATGACGGTCTCAGGGACCATAGTCACTTAGTAGGTGTTATCATGATTCAGATGATGAATCCGGGCCATGCCCGAGTAATGCTAATGAACTAGTGAGTCGTCCGGATCCACCCAGCTGCAGTGTGATCGGGAAAAATTCACTGCTTACGAGGCGAGCCATTGACTCAGAGGTGTTACATATAACATCCTTCCAGTATGCTCCGCGGACGGAAGCCGACTACCTCAAGTCTGGTTTGTCACTTCTTCGGAGCTTTCGCCAATTGTTACAGCGCCATTCAATCAACCAGGATGACAAACGAGCGCCAACTTCACGAACCGGTGTCAAAGCAGGCATCTGATCAACTGATATTTTCAGCGAGGGGCTGGAATGGAGCGGAAATTAATCAATTAATCGTACTTGGTGAGTTCAGTGTACTTTAGAGCGGAATAGAATCTGATGGCCACAAAGATCACGACTCGGGCTGCGGCGGGACATCTATCATGATGAACCGTTGATATTCCGATGCCAAGTTGTACCTGGGTCTAGGTTCATCACGTTTCGATGCGCCCATGATGCATTCATAGTGGACACCCTGTGTGTACAGTCGTTCTTGGCGCCCGTGGGCATGCATATATACATGCCAGCTTCTCCTGCGCCTCTGGCAGTGTTTCCCATTCCTGTTAAGTCGAGCGGAGGCGAGTCGATACGAATCATGTCAGCCAACCCATTCGCACCGCTATTTGGAAAGCTATATGGTTCCTTTTATTTTGGTACCGTTATGTCGACCGCCTTTTATGGTGTAGCGTGCATGCAAACGTGAGTACATCTTCATTCCAAGTGTATCGTTTAACGAAGTGAATGCTTACCGAATGCTCAGATTCTTCTATTATGTCCAGTATGCCTGTGTCTCTGAAACGAATCCATCGGCTTATCGTGTCTTCGTTCCAGCTATCAGAATGATTCTGTGCCGATGAAGCTCTACGTAAGTCAAGTCGTGAACCATCCAGGACAACGATCATGATGGATCTTCTTCCCAGGTTGGAGTTGTGTGGTATTCAAACAGGTTTTTCAGAGTCTGTTCACTATCCTGATCGTCCATGTTAGGGCACTTAACACACTTCATGAAGGCTTGAGTGTTACTGGCGGTTAGTTTCTCCATCAGCCTGGCATTGTGGAAAGTCTCGCTCATCTTGCTTCTGGACGTAGCATATAAATATATTATGGCTGGCTTGGTGAATCCAGTTGCATTCGAGAATGGGAATCCGTATGTCGTCGCCTTCAGACTCCTTAATTGTCACGCACTGATTATCTTCTCAGCGAGATCGTTGTAGGTTCTTTTCGTGATGCTTTCTAAAGGTAGTCAACGAATGAGGTGTAGCTGCAGGTACTCCCGACGGTAAGCATTCTATATTTCTGTTCCCGCAACGAGCCCCAATACCATTTAGGTCTTGGTTACAGTACCTACCCGAGGCTTTTTTATATATCGAATCTACATTGGTGCGTCTTGAGCTTTGGTCTGTTCCCCATTCATTCACAGCGGCTCCGAGTCAGTCAGCCGGAAAAACCTTGTAGCACCACTTATATGGGTAAGGTTTCACCTGAGACGTATCGCCGGCAGGTTCACTTAAACGCTTGGATGCAGATTATATTGGCAATCATCCAGCTTGGTAAGACTTCATCTACTGTGGGATCGAAATTTGACAAGTTTGATTCTCTGAATCCAAGTGACTGCTATCCGTAAGCTGTCATTCGTTGTCCTCGTGTCAGTATTTGCTGATGGTCAAAACCTCAGTTTTTGTTGCCAAAGCGCTGTATACTGCCAATGGGTTTGTTTTTTTCTGTCGCTCATGCTCCAGTACACTAAATCATTCTTTTATTCACTTCCAGCGAACTGCAGGCTGTTGAACTCCTTACGCTCAGCGAGGATCCATTCATGGTATGGATTATGCGTTGTGTTTTGAATCGAAAGTTTCATCAGCTGGTGGATAGACCTTAGGCACTATTTGCCTTGCCGTCGGGGCTGGAGCGGATATCTTGATCGCCATTTTCATGATGTTCTTACTCATCCGCCAGCGGATAGCTACTCGATTTGTGAGGTAAGTGGAGAGTTTATCACATCGCGTTGCCGACTCAGAAATCCAAAAAGTACGGCTGCAATTTTGCAACGCCTCACCGTGTTCTCGGTTAATACGGGTATCTGGCCCGCCGCGTTCTCACTTGCGACTGTCATCCTGGTGCGCGTAATTCCGATTTTCACTAACAAGCCTCGAGTTGACTGTATATTTCTCCCTGAACCATGACTACACCCGTATAGCTTCATGTTTTTCCTTCTAACATGCTCTACGCCGTGCCTTACGTTCCACTTTGCTCTGTCTACTGTAACACCCTTCTCGCCAACCTGAATGCCAGAGTGTATATCAGTGGCGCAACGATGATGCACAATGCCGGTGGGGACCCCTTTGCAAGATCCGACTCGCATACGTCCGAAAGCACCAAGACAGGCATGCCGAACGAGCCTTAAAGGTTGTCCCCACTTTACAACAGGTGCGTTTTTACGGTCCAAACTGGGCTTATTTGACAATATCGCCACGGTAGGGAGTGCAGGAAACTGCAGAAAATATCCTTGTACGTTTTTGAACGCGTTCCCTTGGCCTTCCCTCGAGAACGTCGTGACTTTGACCACTTTTGACTACGGATACCCAAGGTAGTATTTGCCTGATATTAGCCAGTCTACTCATGTATTTATTTGATTTCGTATTCCTTCCCTCCCTTGAGTATTTCACGGACTGGCTTTTTTTTCGGTCTGAGGCTTCGAATTCGGAATGCATTTCAGATTAGATTGTTTTTTGTCACGCGCGACGCCATAAAACTTGACCCTACTAACGCCGCCGTAATGCTCACTGACTAATAAATGCAAACAGTGACATTGCAGTCTAATCTCCACCTCTTCGGACCGTCTACCTAGGTTTAAGTTTAACACCATCATTCTCAAGTGGTTTGTCAGGGCTTTGGACCGTCGACTGCTTAGCAGTGTTTCTCAGTCAACAGATTCAGAGGTGGTATGGTGAGTAGACTACTATCACCCCTCCTCCCTCTTGTGTTTAGCTTCTCGACAAAAGTCATTGGTTCACGAAGCGGCAAAGATGAGGTGGTCTCCCCACGGCTTTTTCAATTTTCATGCCGGATACGCATCCATTTGAACCGTTGACTTTTTCACTTAGACATGTGACCACCTCATACGTCAGGCTTTACAAATTCGACGCCTACGTTGACCTATATCTTATCCGAAGTTGACCGTGCTCACTCAGACTGTCCGATGTGGTCGTGCGAATACATGTCTGCTTCATCTTTTTTGTACGTACTTCCCCCACAGCACGCTTCATGTGATCAATCACGGCTGACTCGATGGGATCAAGCCTGAGTAGATCGAGGATATAAAGCGTGGTTTTCGGAAGAACGACTACAATAATCATAAACCGCAATGCCTTTCTTCGACGAAAATAATGTAGCCGCTACCGCCTCCGTCCTTCCATGGACACACATCGCAGGTGTCGCAGCCGCTGCGACCACCCTCTTCCTCCTGATTAGGAAGTTCGGTGCAAGTCCAGCTCACAAGAATGGCATCCCCTTTCCACCTGGTCCTCCTGCAGTATGGTTTTGGCAAGGGCCGATGCCGAAACAAAAGTACGTCGTACTCATCTCCTTGCATTGAATACACTCGTTGAGACCCAAATGGCCTTGATATTACTTCTCAGAGTGGTACAAAAGCTCGCCGAGCTAATCGAACAGTACGGACCAGTGATCTCTCTTCGACGCGGTCGCGACGTGACCATCGTCATTGGCCGCATGGACGTACGTCAATCTCAAATGAACCTGTTATTTGTATGGATAACTCATACGAACCTCTCCAGGCAGCAACAGAAATAATGGAAAAGGAAGGTGCATCGCTCGTCGACCGTCCGCAAAGTATCGCAGCAGGCGAGATACTCTCGGGCGGGATGCGTCTACTCCTAGTACCCGCGGGAGAGCGTATTCGTCGTCTCAGACGAGCAGCGCACTCCCACCTCCAATCCAAGGCGGCGAAGACATACGAGGAGATTCAAGCGGAGGCCGCAAAGAACGTTGTCCTCGATATCTTGAACCGTCCGAAGCAACATTTACAACACGCGAAACGGTACGTATCTAAATTCGCGGATTCGCTTGTGTCGAAATGTGACAGGCTAATGTTGTGTATGCGTTGTAGTTACGCTTCCGCGGTCATTTTGCGCGTAACATATGGTAAATCAACGCCGACATCCTACAACGATCCTGAGCTCGTGCGTATCAGGCAGATATCATTTAACTTCCAGACAGCATACTCGCAAACGCATCTCGTAGATCGCATCCCATGGTTGAGACACGTGCCTGGATATGGTCGACAGCTGAGGGAATTCCATCAACGCGAGCTCGAGCTTTTTCGGGATCAGTTGGATCGGGTTAGGAAGGAAACGGTGCGTAACGGGCTATGGCTGGGGATATAAAGGACGTTTCAAGTTGCAGCAATTTGACGTTTCTCGTGTGTGCTTGGTTCTAGGAAAGAAATAGCGCCAGTCCGTCGTTTGCAAAGACGCTCCTGGAGCACATTGATGATCACCGGTTTACGAACGACGAGATGGCTTACCTCTGCGGTACTTTCTTCGCTGCAGGTTCAGACACAGTACGTTATAGCTCCTATGCGTGTGCACACAGAAATTCTGAACGTGTCATTCTAGACTGCAAGTGGTATCAGTGTGATGATCATGGCGGCAGCTTGCCATACTGATGCGCAAGCACGCGTCCAACAAGAACTAGATGAAGTAGTCGGGAGGGACAGAGGTATTTCACCTTTGATTGAGTAGACCCGGGAATCCTGACATAGTAGCGCAGTACCCACGTTCGATGATTGGGAGACCCTTCCGCAGCTCCAAGCTTTTATGCTGGAAGCTTTACGCTGGCGGCCGGTGTCTCCGCTGGGTAAGTTTTTTTGTCCACATTACTTCCCTCATATCAAGGCAACACAGTTCCTTACATATCCTTCTAAAACAGGTTTCGCACATCGTGCCACGAAAGACATTATCTGGGTACGCTCCATCATTCCTCCATAACTACTCTTGATAGTGCTCATGATGTCACAGAGGGGTCAGCGCATCCCTGCCGGGGCGACCGTCCTAGGGTCTCATTGGTACGTCTCGTATCCCATACTGATGGTAACTCTCACTTTGTTTTCACGGGGCTGATTACGCAACCCTACTTGCTTCCACAGGGCGATCTCGCGGGACCCAGTAGCATTCCCGGACCCAGAGATGTTTAACCCTCAGCGCTGGCTTACAAAAGATGGCACTCTCAGAACTGACATGCATTTCTACACCTATGGCTTTGGCCGAAGGTATGTCGCCCAATATCTTACCTTTCGTTCGCAATCAATATCGTGTCGTGGAATAGAGTTTGTCCCGGCCAACACGTCGCAAATCGGTCACTGTATATGAACCTAGCTTTGCTGCTCTGGTCGTTCCGCATCTTGCAAAAACCTGAGGCACCGATAGATACTGCTATTTCGAACGAGCTTCGGGAGGTGGTTATATTCCACCCAAAGCCATTCGACGCAGATTTCATCCCGAGGTTGGAGGAAGGGATATTGAAGGAGTTGATGACCATGAAATGGAAGGTCTGACTGTAATTCTCTGCTAATTATGGAAAGCCAGACAGTCGCGCCTCTGTCACAGCTGTGACTTGACCATATATGGCTGGTGATGATCATTGGACCTCGAGCACTCCGAAAAATGGCAGTCATGCGCAAGGGTCGCCTTTCGGAATCCGGAAACCCACCCAAGCCCGCCGTCTCGCGCCCCCCCCCCCTCAGGCTCACTGTCTTGCCTGGATACCGCCCTCACTGTCGCCATCTTGCCACCGCCCTGAGGGTGCAGAAGCGACCACACAACGCGCACAATTGCGCGCGCTGTGTTGTTGTTTCTCTCGCTCTCTAACCTTCCTGGTTTCACTGTCTCACCGTCTCACCGTTGCCATCTTGCCATCTTGCCCTCGCCCTAGCATCTCGCCCTCACTGGGTTTACCCTGAGGATACAGAAGCGACCATACAACGCGTGCAATTGCGCGCGTTGTGTCCTCTTGCCCTCGCTGTCTCACACTCGCTGTCTGACTCTCACCACCTGCCTAGAGGGTGCAGAAGCGACCATACAATGCGCGCAATCGTGCGCGTTGTGTCGTTGTAAGTTCTCTTGTTTTCACCCTCACCGTCTCACACTCGACATTGTTTCATTCGCGTGTTGTGTCGTCGAGTCCGAGTCCAATTCCTTTTATTTTATGTACTCAATCCATTTCTTCATTTTTCGCCGTAGTGCACTTATGTGCGTCGCAACATGTATTTATGAACCGATCTACTCCCAATGCGCAGTGGCATTGTCCCGTCAACCTGCTTCGTCATCCCTTGAATTCGACCTTAGCAAAAAAAAAACCTGCCCTTGTCACAGCCACCACCCCTGTCTCCTGTGTGGCACTGCTGCAGCTGTTTGCGTCACATGCGTGCGGAGTTCGAATTATTGGTCTATCGGTCGTGATTGGTCGGATAGATCGACCAATCGACTGAATGGTGGTACTGCCCTACATACCATGCACAAGTCTACTTTAATAGCCAATGATTCTATATGTTCTATATATTGTTGGCAGGGACTTGTGGGCTCTCGGGATTTGTAGGTGAGTATGTAAATAAAACATTTTTGAATTCACACAAAAGTAATTGCACGCGTGTGAACTACTAGGGACCAAGGCGAGAAATGAAGAAATGGATTGAATACCCCCCACTGTACCGTGAGAGTCGGGTCCTTTGTTTGGACCTAGTTTACTTGCGCAGAAGGTATATATGACGAAGCCCCAAGTATAAATAATTTTAGGTCAGCCACCCAACAATTTTTGGGAGTGTTCGGTGGCCAACGATCATCACTGGCCACACATGGTTAAATTCTCAGTGTGACAGGGCGCGACTGTCTGGCTTTCCATAGAAATGAAGTACACGAGTGCATAGGTGCTTACGGACTCACGACACGTCCAGGAACTCAAAGAATGCAATCTACCCTGGGGAACGACGGAGTGGCGAATTCAGAATGTATCAACGCATTTCATGTCTTCCTACTCTCATGTGATCGATGCATGGCTGTCAGAGTGCTGACACATTCACAGCTTGAATTGACTCTGCTACTCTCTGTGGACATGACTGCACACGACATTTCTGAGGTAGGCGAGTTCAGACTGCCCCGTTCGAAAGACTTAGCTAACGTAAAGCCGATAACAAAGTGCTCCTACCAAAGGGTTTTTTGGTCAAGCCCGACCAAGGACAAGGCAAATGCCATTGCATAACGCGACCTCGACCATGCTGGCAAATCAATATCTAGGAGAGACCAAGTGTCGACGGGGCCCCCAATGTTCGCTGGCGATGGATGTTGAACTGCACCTTGTGGTTCATGTACTAGTAGGTACTTAAGCCCGAATGTTGGCGGGTCTCTGCCTAAACAGCGACGTGTCCGTTGTACCAGAAATAGATCTTCAATCCGTTCATTTCCTGCATGCCCGATCTCGTCCATGAGTCATCTGAGCGACCGTGGGAGTCTTGATATTCTTATTTGGTTAGCAAAGGATAAGAAACACATTCACACTAATGAAGGCCTACCAGTTAACTAGGCTGCCACTGTGCAGAGAGAAATGCTGGGATCGGAATCAGAAGAGGATGAGGCACGTGCTTTGACACACCACCGGAGAAGAAATGTTAAGCTTGCCAACACGCGCCAAACATAAACTGAAGAGCACGACCGAGTCCTGAGAGTGACGGGCGCGCGTCCACGATGACCGGCTGCACGACAGTTTCCACAGCGAGTCAGATAAGAACTGCAGTGCATCTGAAACGGTGACAAATAGGTTCGTAGCGTGATCTGAGTTTCGAATTGGAGGGGGTATTGACGTTCACGTTCATCTCATCAATGAAAATTTCGTCTGGAATGATGACATGCACCTATTCGACAACAAGGGACAGGGAAGCGTGTAGTGGCGGGTATGGTATGGTCGTGATCCAAGTTCCAGAGCAAGGTCAAGTAGGGCCGGTCATAGAAATGGTTCAAGGTTTCTGCGCTGAGTCGAATATCTTTCCCAGCGAGTCGGAACTGCTATCTGAGAAAGGCGGTGCATATCTGAAACGCATAAACAGAACATTTTATCAAAAAAAATCCTGCCTGTAGTGCCCATGTGACAAGGCCCTGGGATGCGAGCGCAGATGGGAAAGGTGATTATGAAATAAATTCCACAGCAAAGATATGGAAGTCAAGATAGGACCGCTGTTAGTGAGGACCCGAGTAAGCATAAGTGCCAAAGATAAAAGACGCATGCATGAAGAAAGCATTATGAAGAGATAATACGTGTTTGTAGTGCGCACCGGCATAAACCGAAACACCTCTCCTTGACGCCTTCAAGTTCGACCCACGCTTTGTACAACTGTGGAAGATGTCGCAGACTAAGACCGGTAGGTAGCAGTACAGAGGATGGATTAGAGTATGCTGACAACTCCGCAAGACGATGGAATGCTCCTTGACACAGGTAATTTTAGAAGTGTTTGGGCAGTCGCGTTCTCGCCCGACGGAGAGCATCTTTTGAGTGGAAATTCGGATGGGATTCGGCGATTTCGACTGGCTGACAAGCTAGAAACTACAAAGCAGACGGGAATGGACATGAACGCCATTTCAATGTCGAGGGATGGCAAATGGGTAGCATGTGGAACGCAAGATGGAGCAAGCGTCTGGGATGCAGAACTGCAGGAAAAGGTCTGCCAAGTCAAGGATGGAAACTCAGTGTGGGCAATGGATGTGTCGCCCGATTCGACCCGATTCGTGACGGGAACCCGGGAAGGGACGGCAAGCATATGGGACATTTCGACGGGCGAACAGCTGGTCGGTCCACTCGAATTCAACGAGTCGGTCAACGGAGTTCGATTCTCTCCAAATGGGAACAGAATTGCCATTTCTGAATCATCTGGCCGCCCGGTCACAATCCTCGACAGTCGCACGGGTAACAAACTGGTCACAATTGAGACCGTGACAAGGGCATATAGTTCAAACACTCCGTTTGCATGGTCAGACGACGCACGGCAAGTGTTCGTCGCTTGCGAGGACAACAAAGTCAAGTCGTTCGATGCCTCGACCGGATCACTCCTCGCCGAATCGCAGGTCCTAGATGGAGACCGTCTCAATTCCATTGCCCTAGCTACCAATGGGCAGTTTATCACTGCCTGCTCATATAACTTGATTTTATTCTTGGATGTGTCGAATCTCGCCCGAATTGGTCCCATCATTGAGGAGGATGTCAGCATACGGTCGATTGCGCTCTCTTTGGATAGCACCCATCTTGTCACTGGACGACAGGACGGAAAAATTGTTGTTCGTAACCTCAGCATTGTCCTTCCGGATATCTTTGGTGGTGTAAGTGTTCGTGCGCCCTCCAGCCAACAACTCATTGTCCATCAGGTATCCACTGTCGAGGGACCAGAGCAAGCTGGTCAGCATACAACCTTGGACAACGATGAAAACGAATCTCCCGGCCCTCACGCGGTGCGCTTTCGTCATTCTGTTGTCTCAATGATCCATGTGACATTTTCATCATGCGCTAACACCAGCCATCTACTCGCCACGACTCCGGGCCTGACAATCGAGACGACGACTTCGACCTTCTCGAGGTATGAGCTCATTCGTCTCCTTTTCGGCGGGTTTTCACGATTACATAGCTCGAGATACCAACAAAAGCACCTGCCAGTGCCCGTGCCTTCGACTATGACCACGTTTGTGATTGCTTCACCCTTTTTGCTTCTGTCTTGACATTGCCGTAGTCACCATCCCCCGCGCCCTCTGTTCATCCGAGTGTGGATGAAGTACCATCGCCGGAGGTGGCACACACAATATCACCACCATCGTCTGCTCTACCGCCGGTGACCTCCCCTCCAGAGGCACATCCGGAGGAACGTCCTGACGTCGCCAACTCATCCATGGGTTGGCAAACACTCGGAAAGTGGCTGAAAAGGATCAGAAGGAGTGCGGAGGACCGAGCCGGTCAACATTCTGCAAACCCTAGTTCAGTCGCAGACCCAGTGGGTTCGCCGCCACCATCGCGAAACAATCGTCGGCGCAACCAGTGGCCCACGATGGCGGCTAGACGGACTCCGGTAAGTGATGTCTTTTTTGACGAATGATCGATGTGCCGCATCTCATAATATCCTTAGCGAACGTATGTCGCACCCAGTGACGAAGAACGATATACTTGGTTCACGGTTTTGTTTCGAGGACGGCCGCAACAGACTCAGCCTGTCGCAACCCCAATCCCTTATGATCCACCGTCGGATGATTCTCATGTCGATAATGCTCAAGATCCGGCAGTTCAAAATGAAGCAAATCCTGTACGTCCCTTCTCTTTCAATGGGTGGATTACGTCGTCAATAGATGACATCCCATTAGCCACCGCCAGTGAACGATGCGCCTCAACCTGCCACTCGTACGGATGATGTCCAAGGCTCATCTGAACCAAATCAAGCCGCTCCTGTGTGTCTCTTCTCTGATGCTGTTGGACCACGTCTTAACCATTGGCATTCATTAGCCACCACAAGCGAATGACAAAACTCAACCCTCAAGTGGACCAATTCCGGTTCCGATTTTGGTGAGTATACTTTCCTCGAGCTTGTATTTCGAAAGACTATGACTTCGTTTACTGTGTTAGAATGCGCCACCACGTCCCCACAGAATCAGAATTTCGCTACCAGCTTGGATGATCTGCTTCCGCCCATGCAGCGAAGATATGACAGATTGATACAACCCAGGCGACTGGATTAGGTGTGGTCGTTAGGTAGCCAGTTCACACCATAGGTGGATAATTGCTCGGTGCCGCTTTGACGGTCAAATACGTTTTCGGTCTTCACCTGGACGACAAGTTTCTATGCATGGTTGATATTGGTTGGATCATGGGCAAACGATCGGCAAACAGAGAGGGAAGACGTTCAATCTTCATTCTCCGCTGTGATCAGTTGTAGCTGCCCTACTACTCGCATCTCGAACCCAACGGAACATTCTGTCTACGACTGTTCCGCGGGGTTTCAGGACGTGGCTTCGAACGAGGTTTACAAGTGACCGATGCGGGTCATGATCTGAACGCTAGTGGTTATGTCGAACAAACCTATTATTAGAGTCGCCCAGAAAGTCTTTGGCCCGGGCTTGTGTCTCTGAGAGGTGCGCCTGGGGAACACGGACGGGTAATGGCGGGATCGCCGATCGGATGCTGGAAGAGCTTTGCAGTAAGTCTTTACTCCAGACGAACTCGAGCTCATTCTCACCATTTTAATAGGATTCGTCATCAGAGCCTCATCATTCACCATCCGTCGTCATAACTGTCCTATCAGGTGTACCGATCAAAAAATAAATACTTTTTCCGCGCCTTGAAATCGATGGATCGGTCATCGATAAACCACCCGAGCCTCTTTTACACTCCTGTCTGTTGGCGATTTGCGAAGCGTTTGGCACGACATTCTCTTGCCATAGTCATTTGTGCCTCGTCTAAGTCCCAGAGTTCCGGCCAACGTTCAGTTTATCGCCCATCGCTCATCGTGTTCACAAGTTCGTTCTGCAGGCTTCGCGATCCTGTCTCCTTCTCACCGTCACCCCTCCAGAGAGGAAAAATCAGAGTTTCCGTCCTGCACCTATCGGAATCTGCCATATATTTCGCGGGGCCTCCAAGACGCGTAACTCTGAACGAGGCATTTACACATTGGATCATGATTTGCGCGCTACTTGGGCTACGTTGAATTGAACGCCGTATGGCTTACTTAGAAACCCAAGATCTGAGGGATGTGAGAACTACGCACAAGCGGCTCTGCCCCAAATCTCTTTTTTTGCGGTCGGGTTCCTCGTGCTCACCACACACTCATGGGATTTACCATTACCCATCGTAAGCGTTCCACCGATCTTTGATCGCTGGGATCATACCCTCTATCACATTACTTTTTTCACTCACAGTTGTGGGCTGAGCTAGGATCATTCTTGCCCTCCAAAAAAGGACAATACTGTCGACGTGACACCTCTTGAAACCTTGCAGAATATGCGGGGAAATCTCGGGGTCAAAAACGGAAACTCTGCCCATCAAGGCAGGGGTTGTGTGAGAGTAAATGGAAGTAGTTGGCCACTCTGAGCGAGGCTTTTTCAGGGCTGCATCATAATCTGTTGATATTGTACCGAATAATGACACTGCTGAGACCTCTGAGAGGTACGTACGAGCCCATCAACCCTCTTGTTACGGACGCGCTTTTCGTACTCACTATACACTTACAGGTTTACAGAGTGAGTCCATGCTGACTATCCATTACAAGAAAAGAGGAGTCATGGTGGTCCGGTCCACATCTTCGACAGTCATACGGGAGACAAAGTCATCACCATCGAGACTGAGACACCAAATTTCAATATGTTCACTCCGCTCACGTGGTCCGACGACGGTCGGAAAATCATTGCCGCTTGCAGTGATAACAAAGTCAACTCGTTCGATGCTTTGACGGGATCAGTGCTCGCCGAGTCGCAGATCGTAGACGGAGGCGGTCTTGAGTCCATTGTCCTAGCTACCAATGAGCAATTTATTACCGCCTATGCAAACAGCTCGATTTCATTCTTGGATGCGTCCACTCTCGCCAAAATCGGATCTGTCATCGAGGAGGATGTCGGCATACAGTCGATCGCTCTCTCCTCGGATAGCACCCATCTCGCCACTGGACGAGACGACGGGAAAATTGTCGTTCGTGATCTCAGCACCGTCATCCCGGAGTTCGTTGGCCCTGTGAGTGTTCGTGCGTGCGTTGTACTCGCCAGCCAACAACTCACTCTTCATCAGGTATCTACTGTCGAGGAACCAGAGCGAGCCGGCCAGCGTACAACCTCAGGTAGCGATGAGAACTCTGACGTGGTACGACTTTGTCATTCCGTCGTCGCCACGATCCATCTGACAGTTTCATACCAGCCATCTAGTCGCCACAACTCTGGACCCGACGACATCGATCTCCTTGAGGTACCAGCTCACTCATCTCCCTTCAGGCCCACTCCGACGACACTATAGTTCGAGGTGCCGTCCAGTGCACTTGCCCCTGCATTCGACTATGACTAGGTTCGTGCTGCCTTCTTCTCTGTTTGTCTTTGCATGTTGACATTTTCCCAGCCACCATCCCCCACGTCCTCTGTCCATCCTCAGGTGGACGACGTACCATCGCCGGAGGTGTCACCTCCAATATCACCACCATCGTCTGCTCTACCGCCCGTGACCTCTCCGGAGACACGTCCAGAAGAACGTTCTGACATCGTCGACTCATCCAAGGGCCGGCCAACGTTCAGAAAGTGGTTGAAGAAAATTGGGAGGAGTGCGGAGAACCGAGCCGGTCAACATTCTGCAAACCCTAGTTCAGCCGCCGACCCAGTCGTTTCGCCGTCACCATCACGAAAAAATCCCCCGCGCAACCAGCGTTCGACGATGGCTGCTCAACGGGACAAGGCAAGTACCTTTTTTCGACCTACGATCGACACGCAGCGTATCTCATGACATCTGTAACGAACGTATGT
>JBBPNX010000711.1:0-14971 GCA_038091155.1 Harrya chromipes
GTCCGTGTCATGAGCGGGTACTGAAACCGCATCAAAGACGCGTACACTTGTTTTCCTCTGTCACGTTCACACCTCTTCAACAGCTGGCCGGTCACTTGAATGGTATCCGTGCCGTCGCTCTTTCTTCGCGTAACCTCGTCAGTGCTGGAGCAGATAAAGCCCTCGTTTGCTGGGATTGGCGGGCGGGAACAAAGATTGTGCGGTTCGGGCAACAAACCACTGTCAACATCGGTGTACAGATAGTTGGATCTGCTGGTAGCGCGGACGAAGGCGAGAGAGTGGTCAGCGTGACAATCGATGGTATTGTTCGGGTGTTCTCGATCAGTGAGCCCTTTTGATTTGTTCTTTTGGAAGCGTGGCTGATCTTTATATCGTAGAACGAAGAGAAATGATCTCCCAGTTCAAACTCTCTGAGTTAGGAGGCAGCGACCCTGTTGTGAGCGCCAGGCTCCATAACGTCGGTACAGCGCCGAACAACATGCTTCAGTGGTTCGCAGCCAAAGGGGCGCAAATGACGGTACGTGACTGTGTCTAGTCTTGCTATTCTCCTTTTTGAATGATGTATTCAGTGCGCCACGAAATCTGTTATTCTCCACTTACAATGGAATGAAGACGAGGAAAAGCCATCTCCTGTTGAAAGCGGGGTAACCTCCCCTACCGGCAGTTGTACGCGGTTGACTTCCCCAATCCCGCCTTCCAATCTCGCTCGTAGCATCACGGACCCGCGTACTCGTACACTTCCATCGCTCTCGAGATCGACGTCGTCGATTGTCGCTCCTCAACGTCGGCAGTCGAGTCTTGGTATTTCTGTCAATACCACAGCTATTCCGAGAGGTCGTCGTTCTCTTGCGACGCCCGGCACGCCTCTATCTTCGTTACTCTCACCCGTTCCATGCCCAGGGACGCCATTGTCCCCGCTAGGCAGTGGAGCTATTGGCGCCGAGGGATTCGCTATTAGGTTTGGACGCGCAGCGATCTTGACGGCCCCTCCGAAAGTTGTTGCGGTAGTGGAGACACCAGATGTTGCTGTCGGCGCGGTGGACCCGAGGAAGAGGAGAGTGGTCACCGCGACTAGATTCAGTTCGAGGACGGGGGCTGATCGAAGAGTGGGTTGTGTAGGCGCTTGGATTTATCGATTTACTGATTTTTGCATAGGTTTTGATGTCCACCCACGAGAACAAGGAAAACGTTTCATCTATGTTCGACCCTCTGGAACGAGATAACTGGGAGGGTAGCGATGTCAAGTTAACTCTCGATCACCTTAATCGTCCTCTCGCGAGCCCTGAGCCAGGTGTGGACATTGATACGAACGTCATACCCCTCTCTGGAGCATGGGCGGTGCTCGCCAACGTCAGTGGACATTCTTTGGACTCTACTTCAATAAAGGGCCTGTCGGGTGCTTTACCCAGCAAGTTTACGGGTCTTGCGACACCTGAGAAGAACCCCATGTCGATGCAATTGAGCCACGAAGAAGTTGTCGTGGGATGTGCGGACGGTACTATCTAGTGAGTACACTACACGGTAACGCCGGAAGCTTGGCTGATAAATTGTAACATTGTAGCGTCATGAAATTCGTTGGCCACGAGTATCAGAAGGAGAGATCTAGTCGGTCGGACGACATCGAAGAGGACGAAGGATCGGTTGACTCTGCGGATGACCACGGCGCATAGGCTGCGATCCTCATATGTTCCCTCCCTTGGATCCCCCGAAAACCTGGAGAACAGACTGCATCTATTATTCCTGCCGACGGTAGGAGTGTATTCTGGAAAACACTAAGGATTCGGACTATTCACATTATTATTACATTCGCATTCTCGCCGCCGGAGTACAGGTAATATCACAACTCATATCCGCTCGTTTACTACTCTACGTTTGTTCAGATTCCTAGTCGACTACCTACATTTGCAACTTTCCATCCTAGTCATGATGTTAGTAGCTATGCCATACGTCGACTCGTGCCAGTAAACAGGAAATATTCTCTTCCCTTGGCTTATGTAAGCATCATCGTTCACCGCGACCACCACCGTCCGGAGTTGGTTCAACTCAACTATCTTTCCACTGTCCTTACTCTTCCTTGGCTACTCGAGCTGCAGTTTTTTTTTTTTGGAAGTATGTCCTCCGGCGATGAATCTGGTACCGGCGACATTGTGTCAGAACGCGACACTCAATTTATCTCGCGATCTGATGATGACGAAACACTCTGGGAGGTCGAAGAAATCACTGCGGAGCGTCGCGGGAAATATAAGGTGAAATGGGTTGGGCATAATCCTGCCACTGGAAAGCGGTGGCCACAAGACTGGGTCCCGAAGCACGACTGCACTGATCTCTTGGTGGCGCAGTGGAATGCCAAGAAGAGGAACCCCGCGGCGAGGAAGAAACGCGGTGAGTGATTTGGATTGTTGCGGGCCGAATTGGAATGTCTGACGGGGCCGTGGACGCGTCGCGTGTGTGGGCGGCATGGCTCGTAGGTGGAACCACCAGGAGTACGGCGTCGCGAGCGTCTGGGTCGTCAAAACAGACGGGTTCTTCGAGTTCGAAAAGAAAGACGCGTACACCGATGTCTGAGGCGACGTCGTCGAGGGTGGACTTGGTCGGACGAGATCCGTCCCCACCACCACCGAAGAAGACCGGTACGAAACGGAAGCAGCAATCTGAGACCCCCGCGACGACGACGTCAGGTGGTGTGGGCGAGGTGGATGGAGAAAGCGAGGTGTCGAGACCGAAGAAGAAACGGAAAACGACGGTGTTGGTGTTGGTGCCGTCTATGTCTTTGGAGGGAGTTGCTGGGTCCGTGACTAAATCTAACGCCAAAGTCACGCCACGGAACAAGTTACAGTCGAAAAGCAAAGGTACTACGTTGGACGATTCGGACGAGGATAGCTCGCCGCCAAGGCCCAAGTCTAAGGGCAAGAGCAAATTGGTGCTTCGCTCGGATACGCGCTTGAAGGACGCTGTGGGCAACTCCAAAACGGCCGACGCGCGAGAAGAGCCAAAACGATCTGGTTCCAAGACAAAGGCCAAGGTCGTCCTTAAGCCCAAGGAGCGCGTCACCGGCACCATTGTTCTCTCGGATGATTCTGATGACGAGTGTCTCCGGCCTCCTAATCACAAGAGTCAATCGTCGTTCAAACATAAGTCGACCCCAGAACAGGATGACGATCTTTCCGAGAAAGGCGCGGAACCAGCAGGTACTCGAACCCCTATCAAGGTCGGACCTCCTCGAGGCGCGAAGCGCCAGGAGGCGCCTACACAAATCAGAAAATCCGGGCTTTTACCCTCTAAATTAAAGGAGATCGATCTTGCTGGCGAACGCGTTGCCGCAGAAGAACCCACAGATCGACATGCAATTGAACACTCTTCCTTCGACGCTCCTAGCCCTCCTCCGTTATTGCAGGACACGGTCGACATCTCTACTTCACCCCCCCCTCCCCCGCGTATATCCTTTCCCAACGGTCTCCCGAGCCCGCGACATCGTAGTCCTAATTTATCTCCCGGAGCTATAGAGAGACTTGATTTATTCGATCGAATAATGGCAGATCCATCGCGGCCAGACGTAGTTCCTCCAGCTGATCCTCCTGAAGGAGGCAAAGCGCACCCTGATCCAAGTTTGGATAACTTTCGCCAGCTCGATGATGTGCCCCTAGACGCCCATGATGGTGTTGACATTCCTGAGCCACATCATCTCCTTAGTCCGCCCCCGTCAAAGCCTAAACTGAAACATGCTAAATTGGGTACGCCCAATGGACTCATTGTCCCAGAAACAGAATCATCGGGAAATTCTCAGAGTCAATCTCAGTCGGCGCCCAAGCCACCTTCGCCTCATTTACCATCCGCAGGTGACCAATCTGCGCGTCAACCAATGGGCCTTCCCACGATTGCCATCATCACTGCCTCCGCCTCGTCGTCATCCGCCTCGCCTCAGGACCTCATCCCACCACCCCAGAGATTTCCGACTTTTACGAACCGTCCATTGAAACGACCACTCAGACCCGTACCACAGATATCTCCAAATACGTTCCGTTCAAAGATCACCGCACCCTCGCGTACTGCTGATCCCGAAGCCCCTCCGAGCTCAATCGAGAGTTTCGCGTCTCCAAAGCGTGTGGACAAGGGGAAACAGAGAGCGGTCGAAGACGATCAAGTCCAGAGTAGCCTATCCGAAGTGGAGGGAGATGGGAGTCGTTCGAAAGATAACAAGATAACCGACTCGGAATTGAAGAAGAGGGGGAAGATGCTTTTCGACCAAGCACAACTTGCGTGGGAGGCAGCGCGACAGAAGACAAAGAAGATGAACCGACTGAAGAATGTCAATGATATCGTCAACGGCGCGTTTTCTTCGCTGTCAAAAGGATCGCCTCTCCCATCCACCAACGAGGCTAACAGCGATCCGGAAATGCGATGGGACGAAGTGATTGATCTGAGTGGAGGGATGAACAGTACGACTTTGGACACCCTGGAGGACGGCGAGGCGAAGCCAATCAGCGAGGAAGAGAGAAGTCGTTTACGGATAGAACTCCGTCAAGAGGAAGAAGAAGGTACACAAGAGGCCATGCTCGTCCGCCCACCACCTCTTGCATCTACAGTCGTAGGCGAGGGTAATGTCCAAGTGCCAGCCCCCGGGTCCTCAAAGGTGATACCCGTCTCATGACGCCAGTGTTTGGCGTGACTGATGTGTCGCTTAGCACTCCCTTCCCAGCGGAGAAATGGACGGTGATCACCTCGAACAGCCTTCCACAGACCTTCAGCAAGCCAGCGTTATTGTTCAGGCCAGCCAAGAACAACGTCACGATGATACAGACATTGACCCATCATCATCCAATCAACAGGCCAGCTCTCCACCCCGCCCAATTTCGGAAATTTTGGTGCGTCGTCCGTTACGACATCCGGGTACACACTCATCACTATACTGGTTTAGACTGACTCGCCGAAGAGAAGGCTTGGCGAAGCTCTTTCCTTGCTGAACGTCAAGTCCGAGGAGATTCAGCGCCTTGAACGCGAGTTGTCTGAGGAGCACAAAAAGTCGCAGGGCTTGAAGACTGAACTCGCCGAAGTCCGACAGTCCTCGGAGGCGACAGGTCCTGTTCTCGCTACTTGGGAAGCGGAGCGCGCTCGATGGACCGAGGAGCGCTCCAAGTGGGCGAATGATTCCTCAGCGTGGCAGACCCAGCGCAAGGTGATGTCCGAGGAAAGGGCGAGTCTCCTGGCGCGTGTGGCCGAGTTATCGGACGCAGCTGCACGAGCTGAAGAAGTCCGCGTCAAGTTATCGGAATTGGAGGCCGAACGTGTCACCTGGACAAAGGAACGCGACGCTCTGTCAAATGCCATGACGCAACGACCGGAAGAGTTGGCCGCGCTCGCCCAAGTCCGCGGGGAACATGACCAGGACCGGCTGAAGTGGGAGGCTGAGAAGGCCTCGTGGGTCGAGGAAAAGGCCGGATGGGACAGTGAGCGCGCGGCGCTGCAAGAAAAACAGGAAACTTTGTCACGATCTCTCGAAGAATTCAGTGCCTCCGTTGAGTCGCAGAAGTCTGCTACGGCTTCTGCCCAGAAGGATCGAGAATTCTTCCGTGAGCAATACACACAAGCATCCGCGTTCGTCAACTCCGTTCGGGATGAGAACCTAGAACTGGAGGAGCGGGTGAAAATAGCTGAGGGACAGGCGCGAGAAGGTGTCGCAACGATAAAGGCATTCTACGAGGTATCTCTTTTCCTCGACTGAGCAACTTGGATCACTGTGCTCATTGATATTTCAGGGTCGTCTTAAGGCTTTGCAAGCTGACGTGGCCCGATGGAAGGGGTTGACGGAACTCCTGCAAGAAAAGGACCGACGGACGAACGACGAACTTCGACTGAGAGCTGCACAAGTTCCTGAGCTCGTGGACCTTTGCGGCCGTCTAACGGCGGAAAATAAATCCCTCGAAGCTGAGATCTGGAAACTCGGCCGGGCGCAACAACACAGTGTCGTCCAACGAAAAGATTTGTGTCACAAGATCCTCTTGCTCCAGAATCAGAGGAAATCTCTCAGGTCCAAGGTCTCACGACTTGCGAAGATGGCCGGCAGTAGTAGCCAGGGAACCTCGCAACCCGCGCCCGCTCCACCAATTCTCGAAGATCCTGACAGTGTTGATCAAAACGATGTGGAGACCATGCCAGGTCCGACGCCTCGTTTCTCTGATCCTAGCTTTGAGGAACCGGCATTGTTTCCGTGCATGTGGCGTCCACAGTGGAGGGATCAATGCCAACTAGTCTTTGACGCGAAAGAGGTACTTTTTTTTTTTCGATGATCATGTTTCAAAGGTTTGTTTACAACGTCGTGCAGGATCTTGAAAGACATTTACAAGAACATTTTTGTGATTTTTTGACTCAATAACACCGTGGTCGTTTCTCAGAAGTCCTGTATAATTTCGCGTCCGGCTTTTCCATGTACCTCGCCTGCAACTGTCTGTATATTTTCCATGACTCTTTGGACTTGTGAACATCGACAAGCGAACCAGGCAAGGTGGCGGCACGGAGAAAGAGAAACATGTTGATGAACTGAGGGTCCGCCATCTGATCATCTGATGAGCCCTCCCTCTGTTCCCCTTAACTTGGTCGCCTTTTCGTAGCTCTCCGCCGGTTCTCCACATCGCCTCCGCTGAATGATGCAGCGATGTTGAAGTCATTCCCGTGTCCTTTCAATACTCCGACCACTTCCCACCACCTTAGGTAGGCCGTCGACGTCGAACACGCCGCAACTGCAAACACCACTCGCCGCTAGAACTCAGTACCGTGACTGTCAGGGTACACACGGCAAATTAGGGGCGTCTCATGACAAAAAGCGTCCTCGGACCCTCGAGTTAGGCTTACGGTCACTCACCGAGCCCTCGGAAGAGCTCCGTTCCAAACACCATCTGAGACTCTGCAGTACGCACAAGGGTTCTCACCGTGCTTCGACCTCGACCTTCGGCTGTGTGGAGAAGGCGCGCGGGGACTGTGGAAAAGACCTACCATGCAAGTCAAGTCGTAAGTCTAATTCAAAGTCTGACAAGTCCTCTAGTACCGGGTGACAAAACGAACGACACAGACGAGTCGCGACTTACCGTATCGGCCGGCCTGTAGTAATAATAAAGGACTACAATTTGATACAGTCTCAAACCTGCTTTAAAACTTTCATTCCTTCCTTGCCTATCATTTCCAGCAGTTCATGTACCGTTCCTCCCTAGACCTTCCAAACCGTACTCGGTCCTCGAGCGCCTCGGGTGGGCCGGACGGAGACGACGAGTGTCGCCTATGCAAGTCGTTGAGAATGTTTGTGAACATGGCCCGATCCTGAAGGAATGGATATGTCTCTGCATCGAGACCAGATACGCAGGGACGTATCCTTGTTCCTATCGTACGAGTCTAGCGTAACCTCCAATGCTGATTTCGTCCTACCGAGGTCAAGCAATACGGCGATGTAGGGGGGTCCACGATAATCAGGGGCAATACTCTCATGGTCTCACTGGATGGTCTCCAGAGTAGGGTGCTGCGAACGGTTTCGAGTGTTGTCCGAAATAAGGATATGCGACATTCCCTTGTTTTTCATACCGTTTGCAGGTTTGAAGTAAATCGGGATAACCTTGTTGATTGATGGTTGATTATGACAACACTGGATAGCACTTGTTCGTACCCAGTGGCTCGCAGTCCATTCGTCAATGCTATGCATCGGGTCAACATGGCCTTCAGACTGAAGATCATGTATACAACTCAAGCTTCAGACCATGCTCCTGCGGAGTGATATCGGAATCCATCGAAACCCAGTGGGAGAAGTTGATATACGCATTTTCAAGTTGAAATTGAAGGTTTCATGTAGGCACGTCTCAGAGAAGCGAACACTCCAGTACTCACTGCCCGATCGATCGCTTCCACATTTCCATTTCGTCAAACCCCTCCTCTCTCAGAGAACTTTTTGACATTCATGTCAATCGTGTTCTCGCATTCATTGCGCTACCCAGCGTCTAAGAGATATACACACAATGCAAGATGTTGCTCTGATGGGCCGTAAGCACCGCTTCTTGAGTTCGAGCTCCGAGGACACCTCTCCATACCGTCTTTCCCGTCTTTCCTTCTACGACCCATGGGCCAAGACTGCTTGCGTGGTCTTACTTCACAATTTTCTGCTCCCGTGCAGCTATTGCATCGTAGGAGGGAGCGCGCCAATGGGAGTTACGGGTCAAGGGTTGTAGTTGACGCACAATATCCACTAATCACTCGTAAGTCCTGTCCCACAAATCTGAGGCCTAAGGGATCGCTGACGGAAATGTCTGGGACAGACATTCATGTCACACATATCTCCATCAAGCTGAGACGCATTTCCTCCAAGCTGAGACGTGTCCCTGTTGGGTTTTATGTTACCGTAAAAAGCGAAAACGGGACACAGCACACTTTGAACAAGCCCGCTGTGGTAGGCAAGGACGCCGTCGAATGGGATGATGAGATTTTGTTGTGAGTCTTCGCCTTCTTCAAAAATATCTCTCACAGTACTCACATCGTTCGAGTTGGGATCGACGCTAGGAGGCGGGGAGGTTGTCCGTGAAATCGATGTCACTGTTGGCGAGTTGCTTGATCGCAGTAGCAAATCCGAAAGTAAGTAACGTCGTTTCCGTTTGCTTCACCCATCTGGACTTCTTTGCCTGGTTATTAGGCTTTCTGAGCAAGACGATGGGAATGTTGAAATCAAGATTCGAATAATTAGCAGTCCGAGCGAATACGCAGCTGTCCTAAATGTGAGCTCTTCACGATGACTTAGGATTGCATATGTACTTATTTTGTCTGGTCAGCCTACTGCGTCAGACGACACGCGCCGGATCGAGGAATTGACAGACATGGGCTGTCGTGCACTTGTTCGTTATCGCGAACTCCAGGAACAATGGGTCCTCGACGAATCAACCAGACACTTTGAACAAGCTCGAGACCTGTGTCCACTTGATCACCCCAGTCGCGCCACTGTCTTGTTCAACCTAGCCAATGCAGAAATGGCGGACTGCCGAATGAATGACATTTCCCCCGATCTCGACGCACCAATCAATCTGTACCGGACTGCCCATTCTTTACGCTCTCGTGATCACCCGGACTATCCACTCACACTGCTCAGTCTTGGAGGAGGCATTAAAGCTCGCTTCCAAAGACAAGCGGATGAGGCAGACAAGGCAGAGAGCGACACACTCCTCTCCCAGGTTCTGGATGTTTCCAAGCCGGATAGTTACGTATATCATGCAGCAATTCTGGCACTTGATACCACTGCGAACACCGAGTTGCTTCCACGAAGAGAGACTCCCCATGCCGCCGAGCACACTGACGACGACGAGGAAAAGGAAGAAGAGAAGGAGAACGTCGACGGATTGGACGCTACCCTGCAATGGATCTTCTACCCAGACTCCTCCAGGCTTGTACTGCTCGACCCGCTTGGCATTCTGTTCTGCGTTCGATTGGATTGGGTTAGTCGCCTAATCGACCACAAGAGGGCAATTTCTGTGCTAGAGGTCGTAGCGCAATATACCTCAGATGATCACCCTCACAAGCCTTTATGGTTTGTCCACCTCGAACTTTTATTCTGGAATCATTATGAGCGCTTCGGGGGTGTCGTGGCCCTGGAGAAGTCGATATCGTTGATGGGGAATGTCGTCCGGCTCATGCCGGATGGACACCCAGACAAACCTACAAGGCTAGGCAATCTCGCGGTGCCATTGTCGAGTCGCTATGAGCGCTTTGGCAACCCCACGGACCTGGAGAACTCGTTGTTGAAGGAGGATGCAGTGCGGCTCACGCCGGATGGTGATCCAGACAAGCCTATACGGCTAGGCAACCTCGCACATTCATTATTGACTCGCTATGAGTGCTCCGGGGACATCGCGGACCTGAAGAAGTCGATATCCTTGGGAGAGGATGTAATACGGCTCACACCGGATGGTCATCCAGACAAGCCTGGACGACTGAGCAAGCTTGTGACCGCATTATGGATTTACTATGAGCGCTTTGGGGACATCGTGGACCTAGCGAGGGGGATATCATTGAAGGAGGATGTAGTGCAGCTGACACCGGACGGTCATCCAGACAAGCCTCTACAACTGAGCAACCGAATACGTTCGTTATCAGGTCGCTATGAACGCTTCGGGGATATCGTGGACCTGGAAAAGCCCGATAAGTATCTTTGCAATGCAGCTGACGCCGGAGGGTCACCAGATTAGGTTTCAGTCTCGCCATTTTTGAACCTGGTTCATCTAGGACAAGCACTCAGCATACCAATTGATATCCGGCGGTGCTGTTCGGATCAGCTGGCACATTCAAACCTCGTTTTCGCTTTGATTCTCCGTTTCAAATCCCTGTCCCCTTCACCGCGACTCCGGTCGCCCACCGACATTGTCTCAGTATCTGTTTCCTTCGCTTTGAACCTGCTCGTTCACCCGATATGAAGTTCATCACGTTCTGCAAAAAGGTGAGCCGATCATGACGTAGAACAAACTGAATCTCAGGATGTTGCAGCAGGAAGCATCAGAGAAGGGGAAAGGCCGTGGGGAATCGTCTAGCGATAGTCAAACACCAAGTACATCTACTAGACACCGAGAAAATGCGGCAAAGGCCCTGGACGCTGTGATCGAGACAATCCAGGTAGTCAAGGACTTGGTCCCGATTAACACCGCGAAGAACATTCTCACAGGGATCTCGGCTATCCTTGTGCATTTGCGAGTATGTTTTGGCATTTTCCACTCTACTTCAGAGTCTCAGCGAACAAATATTATCGCAGGCAAGCTTGAAAAACAAGGACAGTCTGAAGGAACTCGTTCGCAATTGCGAAGACATATGCTCTATCTTAGCGCTGGCTACTAAAGGGGTCGACGAGGGCCGCATGAATGAGGCTCTTAAAAAGGCGCTGGGTTCCCTCGAGTCGTACGTCTTAATCACATATATTGTGGCTGTTTAGCTTAGCTAACGTTGCCTGGGACAGTTCGATCGATGACCTGCAATCGAGAGTTGAGGATGCGTTGGAGCGTGGCCGAGCCCGCCGATTCCTTAGCGCGACTGTTGATGAAAAGGAGATCGGTGAATGGACAGCCGAACTCAATTGGATCTTGTCGTCATTGAGCGTACGTCGATTATCTGCTACGTCTGGTCGACTCTGCGGCTGACATTCATGTGACAGGCAAAATTGAATATCGTCATGGTATTCAGTTTGCAGCAAATCCATGAGTTGCTGAAGCAGACCGATGTACCCAAGTGAGGAGAGTAAATTTCATGGCAGATCGTTTCTGACGACGTTACAGCCTGATCCCCGACCCTCCACCACCGCCTCCAGCCATGTTCTTTGGTCGCGATGAACTATTGGGTCAACTGAAAGAAGCCTTACTTCGAGATGAAGACGTCGCTCTAATTGGTCCGGGCGGGATCGGGAAGAGCACCATAGCGATGGCGGTGATGAATGACGAAGAAGTCGTACAGAGTTACAGGCGGCGGTTCTTTGTCACATATGATTGGATGGATCCGACAAAGATTACGTTCGATTCGTTTATGGATCGCATCGCCAGTGTCCTTGGTCTACCTACGTTGGGCGCAGAGAGCGAACGCCAGGTCAAATCCAATCTTGACTTATCTCGGGTATTACTCGTCCTGGATAATGCGGAAACATTTGAAGATGCATCCGACCGAGACGAAGCGAAGCGAATATTCGATTTCATTTTTCTCATCGCCAATGCTACAGGGGTCACGGTTCTTCTGACGTCCCGAACATGTGGGAATGCTCGCAGGGTGTCCTGGATCCAAATTGATGTTCCGCCGCTTGAGAAGGGACCCGCAAGGCTAGCGTTTAGGAAGATATACCATGGGGAAATCAGCGACGATGATGTCGATGGACTGTTGACCGAGGTCGACTTCCACCCATTGACCATCTCTATCCTTGCATACACTGCGAGAGAGAGCCGATGGACAGGGAAAGTGCTCCTGGACAGATGGAAAGCGCAAAGGAGCAAGTTTCTGCAGACGGGAGACGGCAAGGACAACTTCGCATTCACGATCAGATTATCCCTGGATTCACCGTCTGTTAAGACGCTTGGTGACGACGTTCTGAGAGTCCTTCGGATTGTCGCATTCTTCCCGCAAGGGATTAATCAGGATCACCTCAGTCAGCTATTTCCGACGATCCCCGACATATTGTACCTGGTGGATACGCTATGCAAGGTGTCGCTCATTTCTCCCTCCGGCGCATTCCTAACCACGCTCGCCCCTGTCCGACTGTTCCTCCTTGAATCATCCCCGATCGCAAGCGCCGAACTTGAGGACTTTCGTCGCATGTATTATGATTCACTCGAAGGGATTACCGAAGAGAAGGATTCACGCGCAGATCTCATCATGTCCGATCATCTCAACATTGAACATCTCATTGCGTTTGACCTTGCACATCCTACAGACGACATTCAGAGCACCGTCTTCGCCTGCTGTCAGTTTCTTTGCGGTCTCGCATGGCATCAACCACGTCCTACGTTACTCACTCCTCTCATTTCATCCCTTCCCGAAGACTCGAGCACAGACAAAGACTCGAAAGCACTATGCCTGTATGCCCTCGGTCGTCTCTGCTTCGAACTCTCAGCCTTTTTGTCTGCTGGAACATTCTTCTTAGCAGCAAATACACTGGTAGTTGCCTCAGGGAACGACACGGCAGCTGCAACTTGCACCTCCCTCGCAGCTCGAACATACTATTGCCGCGGGTATTTCTCACACGCTCGGCAGCTTCTGGATGATTTCATGTGCTCCGCTTCCTGGCAATATGTCGACGAGGAGGATGAGGCAGCTATTTATTACGATCTTGATCTCTGCATGGCGAATTCATCGTCCGAATGTGCCGACAGGCTGTTTTTGCGCTCAGTGGACCATCCGTTGTATGGTCTGGACTCGAGGATACGCCACTGGAAAGCAAAAATGCACCATGGCCACAGCACGCCACAAGAAGTTGAAAGTGCCTTGGAACCCTACCGCCCGGAGTGCATGTCGTCATCTGACCCTTGGCACCACTGGTGCTTCCTTGGAGCCGCGACAGAAGTGGCATTCCTACAACGAAGGTTCGACGCAGCAATGCAACTTCTAAATCAAGCAGATGACGCTGTAAACGGCAACTTCCGGCTCACGTTGACAGTTCTGAGACACAGAACAGCCATCGCCTCTGTGCAAGGCAATTACGACCTTGCTCGGTCGCTCTTGCAAAGCCGCCTCGATACCCTCGGCGCGGTGGCTACCCCCTCCTCCATCTCGTTCTTGCAAACGCTCTACGTGCAAGGTCGGAATGAGCTGTATGCAGGAAATCATTCCAAGGCCCGTCAACTCCTCACCGATCTCGTCGCACATTGTGACGCATGTGATGGAATTCAGACAAAGACGTGGTGCTTACGAGCCCTAGGAGAGTTAGAACTTCGTCTGGGTCACGAAACGGAGTCAAACACGTATTTTGCACAAGCTGTGGAGCTGTGCAGAGAAGCTGGAGCTCCGCCGGAGTTGTTGGGAATATGTGAACCGATGATGCAGCTCGATGATACCAAGTTTCCGGGGTGGAAGAGGTTTCTGCAGGCGCGGGCAGGGTGATCTCGATCTATGACTCCTTTGTACATTGTCTACAATATTTACGGACTATTTCGATACGGTTGACAAGCTCGGCAGTAGTACTTATGACTCGGACAAGCCAGCATGGCTAGGTGACCTCGCGTTCTCATTATCGAGTCACTATGAACGCTTCGGGACATCGCGGACCTGGAAAAGTCAATATCTTTGGATTAGGATACAGTCCGACTCACACCAGATGGTCACCCAGACAAGCCCGTATGGTTGGCGAACACGGCTCTGTTACTTTTACAGAGTTCCCGACGTCTCGGAGAATCGTCGACTTCTGACCTTTGCTAAGCCGTCTCGTATTCCTCCCACGCCGCTCGTTCCTACACGGGCCGGCCTTCTGTGCGTTTCCGATCATCCCAACTTTAGTTTGGATCCAGTGTCTTCGCCTCCTCCCACAGGAAACTCAGTCTCTCTCTGGTGCATACACCATCGCCGTTGACCTTCTTCCGCAGTTGGCATGTATCAGGCTGTCGTTTCAAGATCGTTACCACCAACTCCTCCAAGCTGCAGGCGTAGTGTCTGATGCAGCCGCTGTTGCTCTTGACCTTCACAAGCCTGAGCTCGCGATCGAGTGGCTCGAGCAAGGTCGTTCCATCATGTGGAGTCAGCTTTCGCAGCGTCGCACCCCGGTTGACGACCTCCGTTCGACACACCCAACACTTGCTACTCAGTTTGAGCATGTATTGCATAAAATTGAACACGCTGGTATTCGGCAAAAGGATGAGATTCATAGTTTCACCAACCACTCGAATAAGACGGACGGGTCATTGGAACAGCAGGCCTATCAACACCATACACTCGTGCGCTACCCGACTTCGAACGACTCCTTCTCCCGAAGATGATTGATCAGCTCTCTTCTCTGGCGCACACCGGACATGTGATTCTTCTCAATACCAGCAAGCAGAGGTGCGATGCGTTGGTCGTCACGGCAGCCTCGAGGAAAGTCATCCATGTCCCGCTTTCGCACACCAGCTACGCTGAAATCGCAAATATGCGGCACCAGTTAAGTGGGTTGTTGCGACATCACAGCGTGTCATCCTACGTGACGAGATGGACCATGAGGGAGGCACAAGCCTACCTGTACGTTTGGGACCTGATGATGTGTTCAAATCCATTTTATCCCGACTGTGGAATGACGTCGTCAACCCAATTCTTGACGTCCTCGACTTATCAGTGTGTAACCAAGGTTAATAAACTTTCATGTATATTGATAGGACGACCTCAGACACCGCCTGCCGAACTACCTCATATTTTCTGGTCCATTTATGTTCCTCCCCATCCATGCAGCAGGGATTTATGACACGGCCAATCGGGGGCCAAAACTTTCAGACTTTGTTATTTCTTCTTATATTCCTACGCT
>JBBPNX010000712.1:0-14959 GCA_038091155.1 Harrya chromipes
ACGATCGCGATTCACCCACGTGCTACTTCGACGTGCTTCCTGTTCCCATCCACCACACAAGTGCGGGGTTTACATCGTCTTCCGCCGAGTACTACGTTCAGTCGTTCGCCTGGAGATAGTTCTGAACAGATTCGTGAGATGTGGGAAAGGGAGAAGATTATGTTAACCCGTGAGTGGAAGAAGGGATGGCGGGAAGCTAGAGGAAGCAGGAGGGGGAAAGCCAGAGCTGGGAGTGAAGTTGGTGGCAGGTATTAAGGAGGAAGGGTTTGACTCGGCGTCCGCGAGAACCTACAATGTGTGCGTCCCAGTCACACAGTACGTATCGATAGTATTAGTAGATTCGATACTCATTCGGAAATGAAATCGCCAGTGAAGCAAGTATTTTGCCTTTTCTGAGGGAACTTTAGGCACTCAATGCATTTCTCACAAGGGGGATATGATGTGATCGCCATCATGTTATTCAACAAGGTGAATGCAGATTGTTACTACCTTGAGTATGACACTGAGTGTGCTGTGCACCTTCTCTCCCACCTCTTTTTCCATTTTCTGTGTGGTTATTTGCAAAATTGATTACAATGCATCCTTTGAACCCCTGAAACATGTTGCTAAGGGTTTTGCAAGTCTCATCACACATCAAGATTTTAGCAAAAGTCTTATGTGGTCTTATGTGATCTTGAATGAATCTTATTGTAGCTTATCAAGCTGCTTGTCACAGCTTGCCATGCACAGCCAATCTGGCCTTGCAATACTAGACAGAAAAGTCTAACTTGAATAGTCCACTTTATTTTGAATCTTTTGTGTCTTTTAGTCTGGAAACTCTAACATAACATACTAGGATAGTATTATATTGCTGGAATTACAATATGAGCTCAAATGTGTGATGGTTTGTGAAACCATTGACATAAAAACTATGGTAAGCATATCGTGAATTGTGGCATGAGATGAAGAACAGCACTGGCTGGGGCCCAAAAAACTTGAATGGGAAGTAAATGGGCATTGTGAACAATGGTGTCAATGTGAATGACTGCAAAATTCTTTGACTCTGAGTTACCACTGGCAATGAAGGATGGAGTAACCATCCACATTCCTGTCAACTCATTTGGTTTATCTGTGATATGGTCAAACCAATGCACAAGACTCAGGGGTGTCTAGGGTCACAGTGGCTGTTGATATGTGGCTCAGTGGTCAATGGTAGAAGGAGAGGACTTGAGGGGATGACAAGGAGACAATATCAAAATTAGAATCTTGGAATGCTAGCTTGTATATATACTAGCTTTGTTTGACATTCAATGTTCAACCATGGTCACAAGAATGGAACATCAGCAGATTGACCTTCAGATTGACAGAGCTATACAGACACTACAGCAAGGTTCCTAGTACTAATATAGATCTGTACAGACATGTAGGAGCTACTTGATTTTTTTTTTCTCTATTGACCCTGGCTGAAATATTCACAGACCAATCTTTATATATATTCTAGCCTCTGTGTAAAATTTTGGGTACAAAATTAAAAATCTGTTTGTGTAGTAAGCATAGCAAGTTTCAACTGAAAGTACTGTTTTGCTGATGAACATGCCTACTGCATGAAGCATCACCTTCGTCAAGCACACTGGTCCATCCTCTTTATGGTCCTGGAATCTGTCTGCATCTGTGCTGTCCTGAATGGCCTCATACTGGACTGATTCGTATCCAGGTTTATCACAACCCCAGGCCTTTGGTTGGTTGAAAACGTAAAGTATATGGCTGTTCTCATCATTCCATTTGTGGTCAGGCTTGCTTTGGCAAGCCATGATGTCATCCAGTTAGAGGGGAAAGGGGTAGAACAAATCAGGATGTCGTTCGTCACACCACTACAGGCGCTTGTCACTGTGGGGGTGACACAAGACTTAATGTCAAAAACAAATAGTAAGTCTTAATATATTTAACATTAGATACAACTGAAATTATACCTACCAGCGAATGTCCCACCCACTTTATTGGGTAATTCAATCATCGGTGGTTTCATTTTACTCCTTTTAGGAATGATCACATATGCAATCTTTCAAATCACAACAAGCATCCTTGATGGGATGAGCTCATGTAGTCACATTTTCCATGGCACATGGCCACCCCACCAGGAGCCCACTATACATATTGGATATACACATGAGTGGGCTCCTTGGAAGGAGATTTGAAATGGTTGCTATACATGGGAGAGCCCATAAATATTACATACACATATGAATGGGCTCCTTGGAAGAGGATCTGAAATTGCTGCTACATATGGAGGAGCCCACCATATACATTGAATACACATATAAGTAAGCTTCCTGGAAGGAGATTTGAAATTGCTGCTACACTTTGTATAGCAAAAAGTGTAGCAAAAGTGTTAGAAATAGTATTAGAAAAGTGTAGTAAAAAGGTGTAGTAAAAGTGTAACAAAGTGTACAAAATATATATGTTAGTTTCACCTGAATACCATAGTCTGGAGGCTTAAGAGGTTTATTAACAGATGTTCTAGACTCATAAGTGAAGACCTCTTCATCAAAGATCAGGTCTATTACCTCTTAGGGATTCACATCAAGACATAATTGTATTTTGTCACTGATAAGACTTTTGGACTATAAGATGTATATATTCTATAGATCAGAAACTTGGAGCACATGATCAATATGGTCAGAAACATGGTTCTAAATTTTTACATAGATCCACTCAGATATCAATGTGATCTGATCAAAATATATAAAACACATAGTATGGGAAAAGAATTAGGTGAAGCAGACAATGTCAGAAAGACAAGTCAATGATAGAACCCAATGGGAGATTTACTCACTTTCAACTCATTATATGTCCATATCTCTTCTATAGTTGAACAACTATTTGAAATAGGGTTTATACATATTGTACATGATGGCTGTATCATATTTAGTGAAAGATCCTTGGTCAAAAGATCTAAAATGTCATGCTTGATAATTTTTGAGTTGCAAGTTTTCTTAGAATAGTCACATTTTCATTCAGATGTTCTATTTATGTCATATTGTGGAAGCTGAAGATTTGGAAAATTTTACTCAAAGCATTTGCAACACCTATATATTTGACAAGTGTTAATGAAAAAGGTGTGCACTTATGGTCTAGTGGTCATGGGGTCTTGTGATATGATGTGTTGCTTGGAGTATTGAGGTTCAACTCTTGCTGCCTTTTTATTTTTTCCTATTTGTTTTGTGTTATGAATCACACATAACATTCTTTTACTTTTGCCTTCTATGCAATGCAAGACTTGTCTCACTTGCGCTTGCACTAATTGATTACCTTGAGTAGATCATGTGACTTGCTTAGTCAGCAGTCTAGGCCCCATCCATCACATGATACGATCCAGACTCGGGTAATCCTTTACCCTATCTATGATGTCATGCCTCGAGTACTCCTCCTGGCCTGTTACGCGAGAGCGTACAATTACTAGACTCTGTACCAGCTAACTCTTTAGGCGGCGATGTCTCACCCACGCCCTTGAGCTAGGAATCGAGAACTGGATCTGAAGGCAGCGACGTCCGTTAGGAAGGGGGCCTTGATCCGTGATGCTGAGGGTCTTGATCTGTGATGCTGAGGGTCTTTGACCATTAGGGAGAAGTCTCACACCGAGTGGAGTCTTAGAAGTACGCTGAATTGTGTAGAACTAGCTAAGGAACATAGAAGGGGAAGAAGCCCCTTATATACGTAAAGAGAAGTGGATATAAGAGGAATCTATCTGGATATGGGAAGCATCAAGAAGGAGAGGTGGGAGTCCATGCGGGAGACTGCACTACGAATACAGGATGTCCCGAAGGAGTCATCCGGAAGAGGAAAGCGGAGAGCCGCGTACAAAAGAGGAATCATACGTAAAAGGTAAAGTGGAGATCCGTGGAGCGGAAGGAAGGAATCCACAGTACCCATAAGGAGAAGCGGAGAGCCGCTTCTGGAATCAGAGCCACTGATCGGGATTACTCTCGAACCAGCCACCCGTCATCGAAGAAGGTATCGAGTGGTCCACATCGGGCCACGTAAAGTAGGAGTCTAAGACGGGGAAGCCGTCGTGTAAAGGAGTATCGTATGGAGTAAAAGAAAAAGAAAATGTGCCATTGCCGTCGCCTTCTAGAGGCGTCGCCGATAGCCAATCGTCTATAGGGAAATCCATAACATGGCCTACATGTTGTCCCCTTGTTCCTCCAAGTCTAGGTCATCACTCTTTATGCTATTGGTTAGTTCTATTCTTGTTATCTATGACATCACATTCCTATGATACCCTATGCCCTGGACTGGATTACTAACAGTGGTAGCTGTACATATATAAGGCTTCCATGTAACAGTAGAGTACCCCAGTCCTATCAAGAACCGTGATTCTATCAAATCTACTGGTGAACCTTGAGAAAGACTACTTCCAGTCTTTTCCGATTTCCTTCGTCCTACGTCTACTGGTATCCAGAGACAACACTATCGTTCTATCTTCTTGTGGTTGGGTTGGTTACCACTCAGAGTGCTGTCAGTCAGTTCGGACCAGTGGCTGTTGGTCTCCGTATCGCAACAGTTTTGTGCTGCCCCACCTGAGTCGTGGGAATCCTCCCGATGTCATCCACTGTAATGTTGTGTGAACATGTGACAGAATCCATCAGTCACATGTCTACTTAGCATCAGGAAAAGTACAGATATATTATATACCCTTTATATGGTGTCCAAGTCGTATAAATTGTATAATATAAGAAATAACCATAACGGTAGGTTCAGTTGCACATTATTTTGCCAATTGCCAACAAGCATCTCTGCTTATAATGGTTTTATATGGTTTTATATAGGTTTATATACCCACTGCAACATATATCGGGCTGAGTCATATGGCCACCAGTAGGGTACTTTTCGTGACGAGTTTGGTGGTGTATATACAGCACATCCACAATCACAATTCACCCACATGCCACTTCAATGTGCTTCCTGTTCCCATCCACCACAGTTCACATTGTCTTCCACCAAGGACTACCTTCACTTGTTTGCCTGAAGATACTTCTGAACAGATTTGTGAGATGTGGGAAAGGGAGAAGGTTATGTTAAGCCGTGAGTGGAAGAAGGGATGGTGGAAAGCTAGGGGAAGCTGGAGGGGGGAAGCTGGAGCTGGGAGTGAAGTTGGTGGCAGGTATTAAGGAAGAAGGATTTGACTCGGTGTCTGGGTGAACCTTGGGTGTGTCACACAGCATCTCGATACCGTCGTGACTCATTTGGAAATGATTTTCTATGCTGTCTTGCAGGTCAAATTCAACCAAATATTCAAATGAGCTCATCATACTTGTAAGCTTCCGTATTTGATGAAGGCGAGGTTGTGTCTCATGTCTTTTGTGGTTTTTTTTCCAGTCGGTTTCTGTGTGTCAGTGAATGAGCAATGATCCCAGGTCAGTTCCAGGGCTGTTGCATTTGGTCTGTGCATTCGGCAGACCGCGTGTGTTGATTAAGTGTCGATTCTTGCAGAACTCGCCGGTGACACAAGTGTTTTGATCCGCACCACGGCAATCAGCGCTTGCTGACTTGTTTGGATGGTCACATTTCAGGAACGTGTCATGAGGGACAGATGAGTTGACTTCGCAAGGTTATGTCTTAAGACCGCTCATTAGACGAAACTGGACTAGAAAGTTGGAGTGGGCCGCCGGCTTACCGGACTCGTGACCCCATTTCTCTTGAACTATCTGCCGCAGGGGTCATTTATACTCGGCGCCGCCGAGTTTCAAGTGTCGTTTCAAGCATTGTGCTGGTACTTATTTCCTCTCTCAAGTTATCCTCCATTCATTCCTCTGAATATGGCGTCTAAGAAGTGCCCCCCTTTCCGTGCAGAGCACGTTGGCTCCCTCCTCCGTCCAGAGTACCTCCTCGAGGCACGGAGAGAGTTTGACAAAAAAGAGGTCACCCAGGAACAACTCCGTGAGCTCGAAAATCGGGCTATCCTAGAGGCAGTCAACGTCCAGCGAGAAGTTGGTATCAAAAGCTTCACGGATGGCGAATACAGGTCGGTGAGCAGATCACCTGGTTACATATCATATTGACATCCCCATCCAGGCGTCACATGTATGTATTGTGTTGACCAACACCGTGACGGCCAGCAGCTGATCGTGTAAATACGAACCAAGGTTCTATGACGGATTCTTTGAGTATCTAGAGGGCTTCGAAGGTGGGGTGGTTGTTCTATACTTCGGGAGAAGACCGTGGCTGATATCTTATCGAAGAGCTCCCTAACCCGCCTCTGGAAATCTTCAAGGTACGAGGCAGATCACCTCATTCCGCACGGAAACCTTAATTATGTTGATAGCTCTATGTCCCCGACATTCATGCATTCGTCACAAATAGTAAGGCAACGCCCTCAGATCCACACTGAAGCCTACTGACATGAATGTTGTACTGTAGACACCAAGCCAGCTTCCACGACGCTCTGCACTGGCAAGATCAAACATGTTAAGTCGGGCTATGTCCCTCAATTCGAGGGGCTCAAGCAATTCCTTCACCCTGACGAAGTCAAGAATATCAAGATGACCCTGGCGGCCCCTGAATGGTTCCATCTACGTCACGGTGTGTATTCGTTTTCCTGCGCACCAGCCCGTCGCGCCAACTCACCTGGATGACCAGGAGAGCACGCGTTTGTGCCTGGAGTGTACGCCGATCGTGAAGACTATTTCAACGACATCGCCGCCGCCTACCGACAAGAACTCGAAGCCCTATACGCCGTCGGCTGTCGAAACGTCCAGATCGACGACCCCCTCCTCGCCTACTTTTGCGACGTCTCGATGCTCAAGGGCATCCGCGACGAAGGCGGGGATCCCGAGACCCTCCTCGACGCGTACATCCGGCTGTACAACAACTGCCTGGCGATGCGTCCGCAGGACATGACGGTTGGGCTGCACCTCTGCCGAGGCAACTTTAGGCACTCGATCCATTTCTCGCAAGGGGGATATGATGCGATCGCTATCAAGTTATTCAACGAGGTGAACGTGGATTGTTACTACCTCGAGTATGACACTGAGCGTGCCGGTGCGTGTTTTTGTCTTTTTCCCTCCTTCCCCACCTCTTTTACATTTTCCGTTTGGCTCGCGAAATTGATTGCAACACATACAGGCACCTTTGAACCCCTGAAACACCTTCCTAAACACAAAACCGTTGTTTTGGGTCTTATCACCAGTAAATTCCCCGAGCTCGAAGACAAGGCGGCCCTTCGGGAGCGCGTGTTTGAGGCTGCCCAGATCGTCGCGAGCGGCACGGGCGAGACCGTGGAGGAAGCGTTACAGCGCATCTGCGTCTCCCCCCAATGCGGATTCGCGTCGCATGAAGAGGGCAACTTGCTCGGGGCGGATGACATGAAGAAAAAGTTACAGCTCGTCAAGGATCTGGCTGCGACCGTCTGGGCGGACGCGTGATACAGATGAAAGAATTGGAAAGAATGATTTTGTTTAATACCCTCGTAAAAGTCGTTCTCCTTGCCTTGCACAACTGTCTTGAATCCTATGTATGTACTATGTATGTCAGAACGATATCTGAATTGCAGTCTTGGTTGCACCCATCGTGGATCTTGTCGTCTACTTGCCAGCAAAAGAAAGGGACCCTCTAGCACTTTACACTTACTAGCACTCTCGACTCCCCTCTTCGCTTTCATACGCACTCAACAAGTCATCATACCCTTCATCATCCCCCTCCTCAGCACCACTATCCCTCATCCGTCTTCCCTCTGTCGGTACCTTCCTCACCTTCCCCTCCTTGGACACCTTGCGCATAACCGGCGATTTCGACGGCACGCCCCTGCCACCGTCTTCAAAATCTGCATCCTTCCCGTTCCCTCCCGAATAATCCTCCATCTTTGGCGTCGTCGCCGGGTCATATTCTGTCGAATGCTCAGGTGCCAAGCTCCGCGGTTTCGGACTCGGCGTCCGCTGATCGCTCACCATCCCTGCGGGTCGCAAACGCAAATGGGTAGGTCGCGACACGTGTCGTTTCGAGCGTAATCTCACGGGGGCCTTCCCCAAAGGCGTCCGATCCACCGATTCTGGCAAGGATAGTTCCGATGCTTCTGATTCCAGCGCTGAAATGGACGTCTTCCCCTCGTCCGAATCGTCATCGGGCGAGGTTGTCTGCATAGGGAGCGGTGGCGTCTTCTTGCGTAGACCAAATCTACTTTGTGTGGGTAGTTCGAGGGGGGTCGCGTTCACCTCGCTGGCCTCGCTCAGTGTCGATATCGAACTGGTGCCGACGTGTCCACCATTGACGATACGAATCATACCTGGACTAGGGATAGCCGGCATAAGCGGCGTACGCGGGATTGGCGGTGACCCGATTGTCGTGGGTGAATCAAACCCTGTCGTGGTACAGGTCGCCGTAGAAGCCGTCTGTTCTTCGAAATGTCTCCACCCGCGCTCGGATGCCGTCTCCTCCGCTGTCACACTCCCGTTCGACAGTGGATGCCCCAAACCACGTCCTCCACCCGAGGGCAACGCATTCCAAGGCAAGCGGGGCGATCGCGAGGCTAGTGCCATGGGAGACACCGATTTTCGGTTCAGCGGGACTTTCCGACTCGCTGTCGACCCATCCGAATCGTAATCCGAACGTCGGCCTGTACCCACGCTGCGTGCGTGCGTAGTGGGAAATAGACGCGGCGACCTATTCAAAACTTCGGAAGGCGACAGAGAAGACGTGGAAGAAACAGATTCTTGTCTGAGCGTATGACGATTCCTGTTTGATATCACCTCTCCCCATTCGCTAATCCCACCACTATGGTCCAGCGTTCCACCTTCGGCGAAGGGTCGAGGTTGGGGAGACTTGGTCGTGAGGAGATCGCGTGAACTAAGCATGAGTGGTTTGGGCACACTTTTTGGCGTCGGACGAGAGGGCGGGAGCGTGGTAAGGGAAGCAAGGGAGGCGCCCGCTCGGTGCATAAACGACGAGTTCGATTCGATATCCGAGTCCCGGAGCGGACGCGTCGTGAAGTCGACTTTGGGACTGGAAGGTGCCGTATCATATTGTCGACGAGGCAGTGGAAGAAAGCTTTCCCGCGGCGAACGGAAAAAAGAAGGTCGGGGTGGGTCCAAGATGACATTCTCGCTCTCGCGTTGTGTCCCGGGTAACGATCCCCGCCGATGGCTCGGCACGTCTGCGTCGTTGATGCCCGGCCAGCCACTCTGCCGTGAGGCAACTTCACTCGCAGTGCTTGGGGGCGTCGGGTGTCCAGGGGACATGGGAACGGAGGATACAGAAGCATCACTGTCTTTGCGTACGCGCCATGCATCTAGTGCTTTGGCACGCCAGTTGGTGCTCACTTTGGAGAATGCAGCCACCGTATCAGAGTCCTTGAGTTTTCCTGCGTAATTCCATAGACTAGCCTGCGAGGCTGGCGTCGGGTTGGAGCTCTCGGTTCTTTGTTCCTCTTGGGGAGTCGGTGATTGTCGCGCAGACGAAGGTGAAGGCGGCGATGGCACCTCGTCATCCATCGAACTCTGATTCGTAATTCCCCTCCACACCGTATTGGCGAGCCTTGATGCCAGCGTCGGCGCAGCAGGCGTCTCTGTCTCGTTCCCGTCGTCATGTTCTTCCGTTTCCTCTTCCTCTGTCTCCTCCTCTTCCTCCTCTTCCTCCTCTTTTTCTTCTTCTTCCTCCGCGTCAGCGACTTGGTTCGTAAACCCCTTCCACATCTGTTGCCGAATACGCGCTCCGAACCCGACATTCTCCCGTTCGTACTGTTTCTCTCTCTCCCTCTCCTCGACCCGTTTCTGAGCAATGTCCATTGCCGTTTGAAGGACCCGGTCGATACCACCTGCTGCGTCAATCGGATAGGACTTGAGGAGTGTAATACCCTCGGTAAATGCATCACTGAGTTCCCAGGGACGAAGGGGTGAAGACGGCGTCGGTGCATTGTGTTCCTGGGCCCAGGTACCTAGGGTATTCCGCGCTGGTTTTCCAAGTCTACGGTACATACGAAGCGAGTGGGCCAGGGGTAAGACCTTCAGAGAGGCTGGAGCTGTGAAAAGCTGAACGCGTACCTGAAGAGAGGGTCCCGCGCACGCACGAGAAGCGCGGTACATATGTCGACGAGATATTCGAGTTTCGGATTGATGTCGCGCGTGCGCATAGGACGTGCAAAGAGGACATCCCAAACGGGGAACACGGAGGACAAGGGAAGAGTCTGTGCCAGCAGTGCCGCGAGCCAAGGACTAACCGGGAAGGTACACATGAGCAAATCCTCGGAGAAAAAATGTATGCCTACTATGAATAATGAGGAAGGATGGGATCGAGCCCAGTTGCGTGCTGTCACGAAGATAATCAGTATTAGCTGCTGAGGCCAAACATCCAGGGAACACAAAGAAAACACGCACGAGCCGCGCAGCCAATTCCCCGTCAACCCATTTGATCCGCTCGCTCAACTTGCGGCTCCAAATCTTACCCCCCTCCTCTTCCTCCAGCTCGGCAATTTCTCCCACGAGTGCCTCAAACATCCAAAACGTGTCCGCTTCAGCATGTGCCACCTCGTCTTCGTCCGTTTCCCCAACGAGTGTACTGTAAAGCGGGACGAGCAACCAAGGGACGTGTGGCGACTGAACGGCCGGATTCAACGCGCTGTGGAGGTAGAGAAGGCGTAAGAGAGCGGAGAGATGTGCACGGTGAGCGGGAGGTGCGTTGTATGCTTTGGAGGGAAGCAGCGTCGTCGGACGACGCTGTCGCCTGTTAGTCCCCGGTGGCGATGACGAAGGGTCTGCGCCGCCGTTGAGTTCCGACTCGAGACGGATCTCGGGGGTCTCACAGGTGTCACTGTCACCTCTGAGGAGTTCTAGACGCCTGTCGAGACTCGACGCGCACGAAATGCGGATGGCCTCGGGCGCAGAAGGGTCGAGGGGACATTTTTGCATGCTTTTTGGTTCGTTTCCGAGGAGGGCGAACGAGTCTGGGGACACTCGGAACAGGGAATCGGATATTCGGACAAGCAGCGCATCGGTCGAGGAGAGAGGACCAGTCGGACAAGGTAAAGAATCGAGAGGGGAGAGAAGGCGACGGACGAGATCCTGTCGCGCGAATGAGCTTGATTAGTTTAGAGATGATACCAGACGCACGTAGTAACTGTCTCGTTGTTTCTGGCTTTCTTTAGCCCACGTTGTTTTCAGAACCGGGAGGGTGCCAAACAACAACCTACCCGTTTATTATCCATGTCAGACGACGTATACGCCTGTACGAAGTAGAAATTTTCACCTCCATGTACGGGGTCGTACCCATGGTGGATCGTCAGGAAGACCTATTCTCAAGGATTAGTCCATCCGGCCAAGTGTGGTATCTATATTTCATGAATGACGTACCCCGTCCACATAGCTCCCGTAAACGTGGAAGATCCACGATAGGTGACAAACCAGCATCCACGCGCAGGATATCCATAGTAACGTTTAGTCTATAGAAGTGCGTTCAATCCAGGGCAAGGTGAAAGAAGCTCAATTAAAACGTGACATACAAAGCTTCTCTCCGTAGTTCAGGAACCCACTTGACACCGTACGTTTGTCCAATATCAGCGAGATATTCATCCATTTTCGCGGCAGTGGGGGGTGGGGATGACAGGATTTGCATTATCTGTGTGCAAGAACCCGATGAACAGACAGTAAATGTATTCCAGTGAAACGATGAAATGGGTCAGAAGAAACAGCACACACAGAGGAGGTAGGGGATGCTTACACGTGGAGATACGTGGTTGTTTCGACTCGCCGACGCTGTCTGAGCAAAGGCAGGTCCTAACCGTTGAATGAGGATCTCCCTCACCGCGTTCAAATCTCCATAAGAGAAAACAATATCAGAACGACATCTCAACAGGTCAGACCACGAGAGGGAATGAGCACTTACCTTTGGACTCTATACTCGGCGCAGCATGTATGATGCTCGCCGCGGCCTCGACCAGACCGGGACTCAACTGTTGCGGTTTACTAAACACCGACGCCAAAGGGCACACCACCACCGCCAGTGAGTCATTAGCCAACCCCATCAAAGGATAATCTCCAAAAACTCACCCTGGTAAACGGCTCCTACTTCCGCCCTCTCTTTCCCTCTTTTCATTCCCCTCATCCTTGTCCTCATCTGCATGCCCATCCACGTCCTCCCATAGCCCCAACCCAACCCTTCTCCCCCTCTCCAACTCCCCAACATGACTCCCCACCGCACCCACCAACATTTCCAACTCCTCCAATAGATCACCCATCACATCCTCCTGAATAACCATCGCCGCTTTAGCGCGCGCCAGCGCGATGTGTCCCTGAGAAAGGTACGCGGCTATGTCGCGTCGCGCGAGCTTCCCTTGAGAGTCCTTGCGCTCTTGCAACTGGCCAAGACGTTGTGAGGTCGTTCGGAGAAGGCTCTGTGTGTGGACCACGTCGCATGTTCACGGAAGCGGCGGGCGTTGATGTTGAACATTGGACCGTGAGGACGAGGTGAAGCAATGTGCAGTATGATAGACTTGCCTTGAACGCGACTGGGTCCCAGCCCTCCATGATGTCTATAAAGCTGGTGCAGGTAAATGAGAGATGTAAAAGAGGTCGTGTTGGTTGTTACGACCGGCCACTAGCCAAGGCTGGACACATCAAACACGGTGATAAATTTGTTGTCCTGATACAGATGTTCACATCTACGGAGTCTAATTTGGAGTCGCAATCGGTGCTAAGCGGCGGGCCGGCACGCAGCTCTCTGGAGACACTTGCCAGCTTTGAAGATAACTTTATTGGTCAATTGCAATCATACAAGTACATTTATTTGTTGAAAGTGGATCGGTTCTACTCTATGGATTGTTCTGTGCGTGTCCGTATTGATAGATAAAAATTTTATCAAGAAAGTGAGTAAAATGTCCGTGATACAAGAAAAAGAAAAGGAATACTAGGGCTACATTAGATGAGCGGGGAGTGGCTTTGACAACTTGGCTCGCATGGAGCGAGTCGTAGGGCGCTCTGCAGCGGTCTCCATCTCTCTAAGAGACCGTGAGGGCATCAGCGAGAGATGTCTTGAATTTCCTCTGGGAAACGGGGCATCGGTGACGCCGGGTCTGAAGCTGAAGGATTGACGAAAATTCGCAGAGGAGGGTGTAGAGAGTGAATGTGACGAGGGGGTTTGAGGGTGGGATGCAGACGCAGAAGTGGCGAGAGGGCGAGGAATGGATAATGTGAGCGGGGAGTGGAAGTGAGGCTCGCTCCCGTGTCTGAATGCAGGAAGAGAGTGATGTCGACATGGGATAGCGGGAACTTCAGGAAGGGGCCGTTGGTCAGTGTGCAAAAACGATGGCATGGTCGACTGACGCTGGGATGCCAATGATTGTGGAAGCGATGGTTGGAGAGTGTGGACCATGGCAGGTAACACCAGTGGTCGACGTGAAACACTCGTATCAGTGCTCGAGCGCTGTGATTGGGCAATTTCTGACATTCTCTCCCTCCACAAGAAAAGGGAATCAGCCATCTCGGGATCGCCGCGCGAAGGGCGTTCGTGCAGCTTGGGCCCCACAACAACTGGAGTGCGTGACTGGAGATAGACCACAATTGCAAAATAGGTTGAGTAAAAGAATACTGTTTATCCAAGGTGAGCAAGTTGACCGGTTTTATATTGTGGAGATTTGGCGCTTACATATCGTCGGTACGGTCCAACAACCTATCATGGTATAGACATCAATCATTTGACAGACACCGAGCGTATCTGAAGCTAAGAGGAGCATTTCGTCAATACCACACGAAATCGAAGAACACGAGGGACTTACTCTGGTCAGAACATTTGATTCTGGGAATCCAGATGGTGCCAGACACGGCGGAGCCTGTAATGCGAAAGATTCAGTATGACAATCCACAATATTATTCACATAAAGACGTACCGAGTTGCAAGACGAATAGAAGTAACAAACGCGCAGCGTCCAACCAGATACGAAACTGAACAAGAATACTGGACGCATCATTAGCAACCGAGTCGAGTGTGCAGAAGGCGACTTACAGAACTGGTAACAGGATGATGGTAATTGCGTTCGTAACAATGAATAGAATCATCAATGAATCTAGGTGTGCGTTAGAAATAGGAAATGCTAGCCTGGACAACGACGTACGACTAATTTGATCGGACACTGTCCATCGGATGAAGACTTCAACACATAGCAAGACGAGCCACAGAAAACTGAACAACATAATACACGCTATGGAAGACAGTCAGCTGGTTGAGCAATAAAGACCATAGTATGTACTCACTGAAAGTGATTGCACGGATTTTAAAAAAGGATGGAAACGACTCCATGGTGCAACTTTTATGATGAGGAACTGTCGACCAAGATCTCACAGAGACCACGAACAGATGACCAGTAATCGCGTCGAGCGATGGGTTTAAGTAGAGAGAGGTGGGCCATTGGAGGTACGTTATGTATCGACTGTGGACAATTGAAACGACTTGTCTTTTGTTCTCTATTTGACCACTGTGAAGCCAATTAGGTTAATTAGCCCCTGAATACGCTTTGCAAGGTCAGCCGCTTTGCAGGACGTGGACATCGTAAAAATAGATTTTTACACCCCATTTTGACGTTGAACTTGAGACTCTACACACTCCTCTGCAGTGAGCAAAGAAAGGTATATGTTCGGACCAAGTTCGGCCCAGCGGTTGGTTGAATTGCCACTGTTCGGTGCCAGCTTGGCAGAGCCTCCAACTCAGGTCGACTCTCACCGACGTCTACTCCTCGACAACGCACGTTAGATCGTATACACTTTCATTAACAAGACATGTCTCCCGCACAGGGTTCAACTCGACCCTATCTTCGCCGGATAAGGCTTGCACTTTTGTGCTTTTCCGTAGGCGCCAATGCGTTTGTCACTCCAGCCAGTTAAAGCGATTTGTCACTGAGTTGCTTTGTCCACCAGAATATGTGCCGGAGGCGTTTTCTGCTTTCCGATCATATCACCAGCATTGGTGACACACTTGAAGCTCACACAACCACAGTTGACCACCA